>JADDOH010011135.1:0-32913 GCA_016648135.1 Agrypnia vestita | reverse complement strand
TGGTTCGAGCCCCATTCTAGGTCTATTTTCATACCACAGGCTTTTGGCTTAGTTTGAGAATAGTAAGAATATTGATGTAACACGTATTCCGTGTTCGCATCTCTATTCTTTTTAAAAAAGGATGAAAAAAATTGTAGGAAGAAAATTTTCAATCAATGAACATTTATAATGATTTAAATCATCAGAAAATACATATCTGGTAAATAAATATATTCATTACTATTTATCGGTGCATTTAATATATAATTTGTATTCTAGTCTGGAAATGTTTTGCCTGGTAGACCTTGCACATACACATATGATATATAATTAATGAATTTATTTCAGGACAATCTAATAAGCCGTTTA
This sequence comes from Agrypnia vestita, assembly GCA_016648135.1. Classification (NCBI taxonomy): domain Eukaryota; kingdom Metazoa; phylum Arthropoda; class Insecta; order Trichoptera; family Phryganeidae; genus Agrypnia; species Agrypnia vestita. The sequence continues at coordinate 32,565 of JADDOH010011135.1, read as the reverse complement.
CATTTTTAATAACACAAATGAGCTTACAAAAAATTCAATATAATCAGAAGAAAGAAGACGGCGGATCGCGATTTCTCCACATGGTGTCAAGCGGCCTTCTATCGCAAGGTAAGTCGTTTCTACAGTTTGAACTAAATCTTAAAATTCAATAAGAAAAGACTAAACCACATACACATCTATCGAAGATTATAAATGACGGCGCAAACACTATGCATCTGCTGTTGATACGCAGCGCGCCCGCTCTAAGGTTAAATTTAAAAATAATATATTCAGAAGTCTTAAACTCATTGAAAAATATTTTTTCGCCCAGTCAAGTTTTTTTATTTTAAAGTAGACCAATATATATTTTTAGTTATTTTCTACTCAGGGTTCATTCTAACTCTCCAGTTAAACATTAATACACATGGACAATCAATATTGGAAATAGAACCATTTTTAAATATGGTAGAAATTCGATATTTTGTATTCATAACTGTTTTGTGACGCTGATTGACTACGTAAATAAAAACACAGTACTATTTTCGACTAAATAAAATACCTTTAATACCTGACAATTGACGATGTATTGTCAATAAAGTGCTCTATTACATATCTTACAAAGCCCTCGTTACAATAATAGATCTATGTAATATAAGGAGTATTCTCAGCCTGACATAAGTATACGGACACCACTGAGTTTCAACCCTTGGGAGTTATATTTTTATTTCTGACATCTTCGAACTAATGGAACACGATGCCAGTGACGCCTCGTGATCTTAAATATTAAAATAAAGTTCGTTTAATAAAATAAAAAAATATTTCGATATAACGTGAATTTAAAATGACAGTGATACGATATACCGTGTTGCCTATATATTTACATGGAATGGAATCATGGACATTCACTGAATAATGCTACAGCGTTTGAGCACAAATGACAAGAATCAGAAATATGAATCTACATATACAGGTTATATATACCGTTGTTTTATCATCTTTGGACCATCATCGGGGAATTGAATTGAGTCATAGAAATATACTTTTACATGCTTGTGACTTTAGTCTAGGAAGGCCAAAACTGAGATGGAGTAATAACTTATCCAAATATATATATGCCTTCTAGATACAACAGAGAGAGAGAACTGAAGATAGTTGGTAAAAGACTAGATGAGTGGTGAAAAATTCTTGAGGAGGACAAAACCTACCAGGGCTTGTAGAGCAAAAAGGGATGATGCTGATGTGCTTTTATTCAAAAATGCATATCACACGGTCTTGTCATTTTTAGATTATTACTTTATAGATAATTCACTTAAAAAAACCAATCGTTTTCTATTTATGAATTTTCATCTTTAAAATTCAGCAATAATTATGTACCGTGATTTTCACGAGTGTACGACTAGTATTTATTAAAGTCTAAAGATTTTTTATTGTGAAACTGAAGTGGTCGGAGTGAAATGAGTCGTAAAGTTACAAAAACCACTTTGGAGTCTTTTACTGCTTATGAGCCAATCACAAAAAAACTATCTTTCTTCCGCACTATACCATTAAACTTCTAAATGTGGAGACCTGTAATTGGCCATCTATATTATATCAATGTTTTATATGCTTCTTTGTTGTGCTGTTGGTCTTCCATGAATATTAAATAAATAAATAAATAAGATTATATATATATAAGAATATATATATATATAAATATATAATATATATATATATTTAGTATATTTAATGACAAAATAGATTTAAGAAACAAACCATAATTATTTACAAACAATCGTCATATTATTTAAATAATGGATTATAAGAAAATACACGGAGAGGATTTTGCAACTCGTTTTGAAGCAGAGCGGTTATTTCTTTATATTTTGACAGTTTCTTAACACGGCACTTCAGTTCTTCCAGAGAGGATATCACAACTCACTGTGGTTCGGAGCGAGTTTTGCAACTCATCTAAATATCTGTCTTAATATTTCAACTTCATTTTTCACTCAATATTCGACAAATTTATGGAAACTTCATGGGCAGACGAGCCGCCTGCATGCCATGCACATACCGCACGGTGCAGTGGCGGGTTACCAGATGTGAGCTGTTGAGTGCACTGAGAAAATATGACAGTGGTAAATGCATTAAGACACTGTTACCGCATCGGGCAACATTAAAGCGACGTATGACTTCTTTCACCCTCCTTTATGCTTTGTGGGACGCGTCTACGGGCGGTGCACTTACAGGACTAAATGGCGCCGGCTTAGTGTTATTCCTGGTTTATAGGGAATTAATGGCTCACGGGGTCATATGTGATGAGAATCCAGTAGACTAGATTTAACGTAGCGATTCGATCGCCTCAATGGGCGAAACGGTCTGCTCCAAAAATAAGTTATAATTTTTAAAATATGTATAAAAAATAATTCTCTCAGATTCTTGTAAAAATATTCCGTTTTCTAACGTAGTATATCTACGCTTAGAGCAAAAAGGGTTTATCGGAATACACGGAATACGGAAAATATTTGTGTATTGGTATTTACATGCTAGTGTAGTGGTTGTCCTAATGAAGGGACGGGTGCGACTCGAAACCGGTAGATTAAAAATCTCTGCAAGTGTTATATACTAACTTAACTAACATTTTATTATTTAAGGTTTATTTTACTGTCTTAGGTATTGAATTTTTTTTTTTGAATTGGTTGAGCAATTATGTAGATTTACGATTAAAAAATAATTTTAGTATTTGTTTTTATCTACTTATATTCATTAATTACACCTAGGTGTTTCGGAAAAATCTTTTCATCGTCAGGGTGTTTTATAAATGTCAAATTATCAAAATGAACGATGTCTTGTGATTTTTTGTTTTCTTAATTATTAAAAAAAAATATTTTTCAATATTATTGCTGTAGTTCTTGATTATACAAAATTATTGGAAAATTTTTAAAAATTGGATTAGTAGTTAAATTTACCTATAAATATTAAACCAGCTTTTTATACTAATAATAAAATAGGAAAAATACTTATTAACAATAAAGATAAAAGTGAGGACAATGGACAATTCAGGAATCTACCAATTAACATGTAGCTCATGTCCATCACATTATATTGGAAGGACATCTCGAAATTTTAATACTAGAATCAAAGAACAAATGAGGTGTCTTAATAACAACAATTTTTCCCTCAAACACCTCATAGAAAATAATCATAAATTTGACTCAAAAATAGGGGTGAAAATGTTAAATACTAATAATAAAGGTTTAAAATTAAATAATTTAGAAATTTTTTACATTAGGGAAGCGGTGAATAATAAAGTACCTCTAATAAATAACCAAATCAATTTTCCACACAGCCCTTTATTCAATTTAACTTTAACAAAAGATTTGGTAACACCCACTTTAGATCCCGCCTCCTCTCACGCTCTCTCCCGTTAGATTCCTGATTGTTCTGTAGTCAAGTTAGTACATGCTTGTCTCTGACAAGATTAACACGCTTGTGATAAATATTGGTGAAAGTTTAACAATACTATGGTTGTGGTGTATAGTGTTGTGAACATAGTAGTGTAGTGTTGATCCTGACAAAGAGACGGGACATCCCGAAACCGGTAGACCTTAAATCTGGTAGTGGTTTTTACTAAGTCAACTAACACTATTGTATTGTATATATATTATAACACTCTGTCGTTCTATAACTCACCTTCAACTTCACCTCATAGCACCTTTATCTTAGCACTATACGGAATTAAAGCATCATCACTAAATCTACTTGGCCTATCACTACATTTCATCTCCTCTTCTTCAACTTCTACCCTGACTCCTGTCTCCTCACACATTTCCCCCCATCACTATTCCCATATTACAATAAACACTCACAAATAAATTGATTTCTTCATATACTTTTCATATTCAGTTGCTTCCTATTTTAGCTTTAATTTTTTTTTTCTAACCAATTTTTATTAATTATCTTTTTATTATTGTCATATCTAACTCTCTTCTTAATTCACTGGGCCTTAAACAACTGTGAAGCTTTTTAATTAGTCTATGTAATATACACTATGCTCTTACATTATAATGTTAAAAAACTGATAAGATTCCTTAATCAATATATATATATATACATATAAAGAAACCCGTGTTTCCCTATCCGCCAAGTTTTCTTCACAACCAGATACTACCACCCCCTGGTGGTTATGGTAGTGGATAGCCCTTGGTGTCCCATTAAAAATATGCGAGTTTGGTGGGTGTGGCCGTGCGTGGGTGGGAGTGGGTGACGAAAATGTGCTTTCTAGCACATTGTTTTGTTATGGGAAGGCCGCAAATGCTTCAGATTGTTTCAAAATAGGCGCGCCGACTGTGTCGGTGACTCTAGAAGGTTCCGGAAAAACCTGCTCTTGAAAGTTCTGGAAGGAGAAGGTTCGCGAAAGTTCTATGACAGTCCAAACAGTGTACTAAAAATCTACGCGTGCGAAGCCGCGCGGGCACTGCTAGTAAATCCATAAAAAGTCTAAAATTCGTTTATATTCTATCAAAATCTAAATCAAGTTACAAAGAATTATTTAAAGTATTCAATTTAGTTATAAATTTCTTATTTAAGAGATCTTATTTACAATTTTTTCAAGTATGCCCTCGTTTATTGCGGTCAAAAAAAATATTTATTGTAGATGTACAATAACCATATTGAATTTATAATTTTCCACATCATGTACACGTGCAGTACGTGTTGTATACATTGTAATAAGTGCCACCGCGGAATGGCGGTCTGAAGTCTGAACTCGCCAGGAACATTATCAGGCGATTATTGTTAGGCGATGCCACTTTGGATCCGGTGTTTCCTGGTCGGGCGGTCACCAGCGATAACTAGGTGAGCATTTAGCGCAGTCTGTACAATTTTGGTGCAGAATCTCTACAAAACAATGGCCAAGTAATATTTTAAACGTAACCAAGCAATAGTTGCAACGAAAATATTGCCCGTTATCGTTTTTATATACAATATAGATATATTAGCGGTGAAAATTGATTCATACGAACCAGGATGTATCATTAAGTCGATTTTTATATACTTTTCGTAACTGTAAAGGTGTCATTTTTACACAGCCCCCCGTTAGAAGTGAATGAAGTAAAGTAGTTCTAGCCGCAGACGTATGTGTGGCAAATCAATTTATGATAGAGTAAAGAATGCAGATATAAGGAATAAATGTAAAGCTGATAGTAGCATTATTAATAGAATTAAAAAAGGGTCGCTCAGATGGTTTGGGCATGTTGAGCTAATGAATGAGGAAAGAATGGTAAGAAAGATATATAATGCAAGTATTGATGGCGCCAGAAAGAGAGGGCGACCGCGGAAGACGTGGCATGAGCAGATCAACCAGATACTGGAAGATGGTCCCGTTAGAAGCCTCAACAACCGGCGAGCTTGCAGGCGAAGATGTATGAATGTGCATGAGGCGAGAGTTGTATGTCAGGACAGAAGAGTATGGCGCTCTATCCTCTCTGCCTACCCCCACGGGGAAATGGCGTGATGGTAAGTAAGTAAGTAAGTAATCCTCGGTGACAGCATTCAAAACATTTTTTTATATTGCTACCTTCGATTTTATATCCCTCATATGAAGCGATTATTTATTTATTTAAGTAATACATAGCTGCAAAGTCTTTGAAAGTAAACAAGGAAAAAAAAATTCACAGAAAAAAAATTATAAAATGGGAAACGTTGGTCAACTGGTCAATTCATGAATAATCGGCAATTTTAAGCTGCTACAAGCAAGCATGTGGATCTACAGAAGAATTATCAAAATAAGCTGGATGGATCGAGTTAGGAATGAAGATGTTATGGTTAGGATGAATAAAGAAAAATAGATTATTAAAACAATAAAAATCCGAAATTAATATATAATAAATAATATAATAAAAATTAAATATAAATAATGTTTAGGACATGTAATAAGACATACAGAGAAGTGCAAGAACTTGCATCTCATAAATAAATTTAATGTACTTTTCTATTTATATACAAAATTGTAAATGGACACAACAATACATTTGAATTAGTAAGAAAAATAACATGAACATGACCATTGTACAAGATAAAAAGATGAAATAAGATTGCCATTCAGAAAGAAAAAAAGATCGCAAACATCTGTGATGTACAGTGGGATGAAGTTGTACTTGAGTCTGCCAGAGGAAATTAGAGACGAAAAAAATATGAAAAATTTTAAGAAAAAACTAAGAAAGTTTGTGATATGTACTTTTGATTAGAAATCTGATATACTGATTTTTACAATGTATATATATATTAGGAAATATAAATGTTATTATATTACCTATTTTAAGAATTGAAAAAAAAAAAAGAAATAATGCAGGAAATGATTGCCGGAAATCGGGATCCTGGTAGAAAGAGAACATCATGGCTGAAAAACGTGAGACAGTGGTTTGGCCAGTCTACTGCAGAGCTGTTTTGGGCCGCAGTAAACAAAGTCCGCGTAGCCAACATGATAGACAATGTCCGTTGAACGGACAGGACACAAGAAGAAGAATAAGAAGAGAAAGTAATACAGCGATCGCCAGCACGATACCCAATTTTCGATAACCGGAAAAGTAGGTACTAAAAAAGAAGAAAAACCACTGGATCACTTAATCATCAGAATTTGAACACATTCTGAATGAGACAATTTTAACAATGTTTTTTAAAGACTGTTTGCTCTATATAATTATAATTTTGTCTAAAATAACTCTAGAGTACTTCCCGTCGAAAATTTTTTCAAATTAGTTATGGCAAGGCCTAAAGCGTCACTTAAAATACATAGAATAGTAGGATAGAATCAACACAATTTGCTTGTAAATAGGAAAATGAGAGACATCAAGTCCATACTTAAGTTCAATTGGTAATACTAAGATCACGGGAATATGACACTTAATAGCTGTAAAGCCATAGTTCTACCAACACCATCGCAATATGCGTAAGTGCAGTTTCTCAAATTTCAATGAAACTCTGTATTTAATTAAATTAACGCATTTCAGATACTCCCAAAGCGTACAGCGCCCTCACTATTTTCAAATATTGATGATAATCCTTCAAAAATGACGGAAAAATTGAAACGCAGAATTGTCACGGGCCAATATACTGCTGATGGCTATCATCCCTTTGAACACCCGAAACATCCCTCGCTTCAATTATTGTCAAAGAACCGTACACAAGCAAAAAATTAACAAAAAAGTTGGTGTTCCATGAAGCTTTAAATCAGGAGGTGATTTATAAATTTGGTCAAATCCACTTATATGACAACATAGTACTGATTTGAAGATGATTTCTCTAATTTTTACAGCGAAAAATAATCAAGTCTCTTCGATTACTTTCACGGTGTATGGATTATGCCGTATTGTTAAAAATAATCAATTTAGATTTGAACACTATTGAAAATTAGTCCAATATTAAGAAGGTTCTTTAAACGATGTGGCAGTAGAAATGGCAAGATTTCAAAATCACATAATTTTATGAGTATACACTAAAATTTCCTGTAAAGAATAAATAAATTTGAATACGACCACAGGTAATTCCCAAAATGCACATTTAAAAAATACACGCGTGAATCTATACTTTCCTTATAAGTATAGATCTTCTTAAGATGTGTATAGAAAAAACTTTTAAACCGGTTTTAATTCAGAAATGGCAGACCATGCGAGAGCTTGATGGTCATTGTTTTTACAACATATGTAAAAAAGGAAAGAAACTTAATATTTTAGACAACGATTAATAGTAACAAAAATGTAGTCAATATTCAAACTCCATCTATTATGTCCCCTCTTCTGCGCCTAATGACCACGTTCACATACCCACCGAACTATAATTTCCAACCCTACTCCTCGAGCCATCCTTTGGTCCATATATAAATAGTGAAAGTAAACAAAGTTATTATTTTTAAATATATTGTTTAATATTTCCATAAATAATTCAGATCTTGAAGCATTTTAAAAGGTCTTCGCAATTTGCAATAATCATGCTATCATCTCCAAATATTATATGTAGGGTATAAAGGCAAAGGAAGCAATAACCAAAAAAAAAGTTTAATGCAGTCATCGAGGATAACTAATTTTATTTTATTTTATTTCATTTTTTTATTCTTAAAGTAGGTAATATAATAATTTTTATATTTCCTAATATATGCAGCATAAGACATAAGTATAGTAAATTTTTAATAAAAAGTATGTATAACGTATTTTCTTAATTTTTTCTTAATAGTTTTTATATTGTCTTCATCCCTGGTAGTTTCCTATATAATTTCATCCCACTGTACATCATAGAAGGTTGCGATCATTTTTTCTTATCTAGAAATTAGAATTATCTTTTATTCCAATTTTAGACAGTTTTTGCAATATAATTTTTCAGTCTATAGTTTCAAACGCTCTTTTGAAATCCAGGAATACAGCAATGACAAATCTATTTTTATCCATATCCTCTTTCCAAACTTCCAGTAGTAAATTTAGAGCCATTTCACAAGAGTGTTTACTTCTAAATCCACACTGTTCCTCAATAGTATGTTTTCACTTTCTAAATAGTAAACAACCTGTTATTTTATGATATATTCTAGTATCTGTTCGTACTTTGGAAGCGTATTTAGTAGTCTAAATTCTTCACACTTTTTAGTATTTTTAATCTTTGGTATTGGGATAACCCTTGATATTTTCCATGATTGTGGAAAAGTTTCTAAGTTAATAGATTCATTTATAATACTTATGAAGTATTTTTCTGTTATAAGTAGTATTTTCGTATCAACTTTATGGTTATTCCATCTGGACTAAGTATGAATTTTTTTAAATATAGTTTTTAATTATTCTATGGAGTTTGGTTATTTCTTTTTCTTCTATAGTATTATTTTCATTTAAATCTGTGTTCGTACTAGAAGCGCTTTTGTTCATATCTTTCACACTATTTACAAAATATTTGTTAAATTTATTTGCAATATCCTTCTATTTCTGGAGGATATTTTATATCTTCATTTATTTTGCTTGTGTCGTTTTTCATTAACGACTTTATTATAGAGTACATTTTTTTCGATTTATAATGTGTACTGATTCGAGATTATGTTGCCTATAAATTTACAGGAAACATGATTTTGTAAGAGATAGATACAAAAAATCTAGAATTCAGTAGATTCTAAATTAGTTATCCACGGTGACTGCATACAAAACATTTTTTTTATTTTTTGGATATTGCTGCCTTTGCTTTTATACCCCACATGTGATGTTTAATAACTTGATTTGAAATTAGAATGGAATATACGAAATATCACATAAATTCAAATTTGAATTTAGGCCATAGGAGAAGAGCAAGAGAAATTCCCAGCTAAAACCACAATTATGCTCATCGCCTGCAGAGAGTATTCCAATAAGAGGCTGCCCTTTCAAACTTCCCTTAATTTCGTGTTTGTAAACCGCACACGCGATTGCGATGCATGCAGTGAGCTGAAGAAATTCTCACTAAGCTCTATTTTCTATCTATGTCTATTGACTGCTGGCTCACTGCTCAGTAAACAGCAGAATGATGTAAATCTCGTTCGTAATTAACTGATCGTAGGGCATATAAAAAAATATTTTAAGCAAATCTCAGGAGATTGGACAGAAGTGATCAAAGGCTTCATCCTTATATTTGTGGCGGTCAAAGACGCATGCATATACTCGAATAAGGAGGTACCGAGTACATCAGCACATGAACACGAAAGGCCGTCGCTCTCGGTACAACGGTCGAAATCAGAACGCTGAATCCTGAAAAGAACGACAATGAAAGCTAGGGCAACGAACGAGGACAAAGGCGAAAATTTCTAGAGGGTATTAAGAGCGGATAAACTCACATTGCTGACCAGACTAAATATTATATTACCCACACGAGCGGCCGAGTAAGACGAAGTCATAATACACCGAGTCCTTTGTCTACAACAACTATAAAAACGGTAGTCTCCAGAGCAGACTATCGCACTTCCCCAGTGAACGGCTCGTATAGCGGAAGCCCTCGTCGTCGAACGTCACGCTTTCACTTGTAACCTCTGTACCTACTGTATTCTTTATAACTTTTACTTTGGCAATTCAATAAATTCTGTAAAACCATCGTGACTTTACATCATCAAGACCGATTCAACTCATCCTAAACCGAAGGGCCTATCCATCTCTACATATTTCATCAATAGAAAATGAGGGATTTTGTTTCTAAATTCTTCAAAATTTTCTATACTCATTCGAGATTTTGATTCGCTAATATCCGATGCCTCAGTAATACAAAGTTCCACTTAATTCCGCTGCTTCAGTTAATCGGAGCCACTTGGCGTCACGCCAATCACCAACAGGCGGGCGCAGGCGCCGGGATCAGAAAACAAGATTTAGGCGTTTAATGTTGGAGAATGAAAGAACTTTACTTTTTTAATTAACAACATGCTTCAAAAAATGACCTTGGGTTTTCAGGTTAATTTAGAAACTTCTTGTTAGAGTTTTATGGGATATTCCGCAATGTTTCTACGAACTTTCTGGCTGAAGATGAACACATCAGCCCTGATGATGGTCCCTGCAATGGCATCCAAACGTCAGAAAGGTAATAGAAGTACGGCAGGATTTCCTAAAAAACTCAAACCGGAAAAATTATGTTTTATTTTATTTGTAAATCTATGTAAATATATTATAATAAATTATATATGTCTGAAGTTTGGTTTTATGTTCTCTACTAAGTATTTCCGGGTTCTGGGTTCAATTTCTGGTGAGATCTGAATAATTTTACGTGATTTACTTAAGCTTAGTTATTTTTGTGATGTCACGATTATTATCATGTTAAAGCATTTGAAAAAGAAAAAGAAATAATATTCATAAAAAATTACATCGAATTTTAGTCTCGGTTTGGGTTTGGCTCAGGAGAACCACATTTATTTATAAATATTTAGTATTTCGCATCTCTAAGGCATAATTGACGGCCTTCGTAGTCCAGTAAGTCTGACGCTGGGTTCTTCTACCGGGGGTTGAGGGTTGGATTCTCAATTAAATCAAAATAAATCATTGTGATTTTCCCAACTATGTGGTGTAGTGATATGTGGTGTGTGAAGGAGCTTTTAAAATAAAGATGATATAAAGTACCTTTTCTATTTTATAAATTCAAGGCATTTTATTCTGCAAAAATTTATTTTCATATCAAATGGGAAAATGTTAGGTGTTGTAATAGTAATTTTGCCATTTAAAGCACCTTTATATATTTTCATGGACCTGGCGATGTAACAAGAAAATTTTTGAAATGCTTGAATCATTTCACAACGTTGTACCATTGTCCAGCGAGTTCAGGACAAAGCCTTGACACCCCTTTTGTGGCAATGGGTATTGTACGTTATTGTAAATGCTGTCTATTCCATAGTAAATATCTGGCTTTATTCTCATCGCAGGCAAGTCAAAAAGCTCGAGAGCCACTCCATATTTTGATTAAGCTGGGATCCGGACCTCTGGACCTACCATATTTATAATTTGTTTTATTCATCAACTCTTGAATTTTGAATTAGAATTCTTGAATTGAAAACCTCTTTAAAATTTTTTCGAGATTTGGAGACTAAAAATGGTGGAAAATATGTTATTAAGTTTTCACGGCCACTCAGAATCTTCTGATTTGTGACTTCTGGGGTATTATGCCGTGTTATTACGACCTTTCTGGCCAACGTTTCGGATCCCATTGCAAGGTGAAAACACATCAGCCCTGATGATGGACCCTGCAACGGGATCCGAAACGTTGGCCAGAAAGGTCGTAATAAACACGGCATAATACCCTAGAAGTCACAAACCAAAAACAAAATGGTAGAAGTTCATAGTGACAGTAAAGATTGGGATGAAATAAAGAATATTTGAAAACCGCAACGTACAGATAGTGAATTAAGAAGCGAAAACAAATTTTAGGTATATACTCGTACATTGTCGTCATTACGTTATTGCAATTATTAAGAAAGTTTAAGATTAATTATGAAGAATACTTTCTTCTCATAGGGTTTGAGCCCACGTATCGGTACTGAAGAGTTCATCTCGTTTGAGAATTATATTGGATTTTAGACTTACATCTACATTTTTAAATTAAAAGTTTTATTTTGGGCATTCAGACATTTGTTAGATTAGCTTTATCTTGATATTAAATCCATTTTCCTTATATTTGCTCTGATTTATTTGGTATTATTAACTATGTCGAAGAGATGCCTCTCCTTATTGCGGTTGCTATTGTTACAAACCAAAAATAGTTGCGTTGCAAAATTACAAATAAACACAACAATGTAAATTTCACATAGGGTGTACGGCTCAAGAGCTTTTGTTGCTTCGAAAAATCAGATTTTACGCTTTACGTGATTTGGATTTTTTATTTTATGATCCCTTAAGAAACAAATTAAGTCATCTCAAATCATTTATTCAAAACAAGTTTTTTTTTATTTTAGTTATTCAAAGCATTCACATATATTTTTCAATTGTTTTTTGTTCCAATTTCTCCAATAAACTAAAAAAAAAATCTTTTTCACACTAAAAAATTAAAAAATATGGAAAAAATATAGCGTTTCATTTTTTGGAGTTAAATGAAAATTTAAAAAAGTAACCCATAAAAAGTTTTTATTATACTCCCTTTCTTTGTAAAATATAACAACAATTAAAGACAAATTAAAACATATAACATAACACTAAACATACAGTAATTTAATATATTTCTAAAATGTCAGATGTTTTGATAAGACACTTCATGCTTTGAAGATTAAATTCTAAAAACATTTGTCAATCAATTTAGGTTATCGACATTCGTAGTGAAGTACCTATTATGTATGCCGACGGAGTAATTCAAATTTAGAAAATATTCCGCGACGTTATCGGGCCGCTATGCTAGTAATAAAACTTTTCTAATGATTTCAATTTGAAAAAACCAATAAAATTTCTAAAAATCCGAAATTATACTATAATTAAGGGTTAAAAATCGATCCAAAGTTTTTTCACCCGGCAAGCCGGCAAGCAAGCAAGCGAGCAGACGCCACGAGTTAATATAAAGGGAGTAAACACATCAAAGGTTATAGTAGAAATGATGTTTTAACCTCGAAAAACTGTATAAAATAAAACAATTATAAATGTTTTCATTTGTAGTATACTACCTACCAACAATAAATAAAAATTTAATATATTAATAAATAAAACAAAAACATGAATAATAGACGTACGCTACAATTTTCATGATGCCTCCGTCAGTCTTTTGCCCGCTACTTTTTATTCTAAATTAATTAAACTTAAAAAAAATGGCCGACGTACCCAGCACCACCAAAGAAATAAAAAAAAGGTATGGAAAAATGTTAAACTCAATATCACAGTTTGGTAACTCGTTGTTCCACGGACTCAATATGTGAGTGAAATACTTTCACTCTTCGACGTGCACTGCGTCGTCATCCTTTTATGCATTTTCCGCTTCACATTGAATAACACTTTTGCGCAGATGTAAAATAATTACTCGCATCTGGATGCGTGTGAAAAATTCTCGTCCGTTGCAATTTATTTTATCGAAAGGTCGGGAAAATCTAGGAAACATGTGCGCCATTCGATTTTGTGCATTTGCAAAAAGAGTGCCGCGAAATAAATGAATATTTCAGTGGTTATTCGCGTGGAAAGATAACCCAGCGTGGGTACAAAAAGCGTGCGCGCCATTTTTTCTCTGTTGCAGTGTTGTAACACGATTCGATCTAGTTAAAAAAAACACGCTGAAGCGTCTGCTTGATTCATTTTTGCGTCGCGTCCATTGCGAGTTGCGAAGTTATGATTGCCACTCGACAAATTATTCCATTCAATCGTTCCTCTCCACGGTTTAAAGTGCTCGCATTTTACGTCCATCGGATTTCGCGAGGGTTTTTTTATTATTTCATTTTTATTTCCAATCACAATTAAGTGAAGTTTAATTTATTTCATTCATTTTGTGATCGATGTGAAAATAAACTGGCGTTCGTCAATATTTTTTTGAATCTAGTGTTTGCTTCCGCTGCAGACTAAAGCAACGAAGAGATTAAGAGGATTGTGTTGACTGTCAATTAAATGAATTACGAATGCCTGCCCCCATCTGTGGTCGGCCCGGCGAAACGCGTTCTAGCCGGGGCGCATTTTAAACTAAAGCAAAACACACATGTAACGCGCCCAGTGGCCGCCAGGGGTCCATGACATGGCGTGTAATCGAGTTCAATACATGAATTGTGTCTACTTTTGAGTTAACTCAGTGAAATAAATGACCCGATCCAGTGAGTAAGATTTTATTGCGTTGTTTCACTTTATCAGACCTGGAAGGGCAAGATTAGTACACTAAAAATGAACAGTTGAATGATACTTACAAAGTTGTAAAAAAAACACAAATAATTATTTTAATTAGGACTAAATTTAACTATCTAATACACACACGTTGAGCTGTATTTATCTATACCTATAAAACTCAATGTATCAATGTAACAACAAAAATATCAGTACCCTCAAGACACTTTATTTCTCATACGTTCGTAGTATTTTAGAATATGCATCTCAGGTGTGGAATCCAGGTTATGCAGTACACGAAAATAGAATTGAAAGCGTCCAAAACAGATTCCTAAAATACCTAGACCTGCGTTCATTTAGATCTCATATAAGCAATGAAGACTCTGCGAAGTTTTTTAACATGCAGACCCTAACTCGTCGAAGAAACATAGCTGACGCGGTGATGCTATTCAAAATAACACACAATCTAGTTGATAGTCCGGAACTTCTTCAACGAATATCTTACCACATCCCAACTCGCAATAACAGACATTCACCTACTTTTCATCTCCCCTTTTGTAAGACCAACTCAAAACAAAACTCCTTTATGTACAGATCCACAAATTCATTTAACACAAACTATCACCACATTGACATTTTCAACGCAACAATAAGAAACATAAAACAAACAATATCTACACTACCGCACCCAAACTAATTTGTACATTATATCTTCCCTTCTACTCCTGTCCCACATTCCCCTCCACCCTCTCCATTCGCTATTAATGTATGTTAAAGTAAATTTTTAAATTCAGTGGAAAATTTTTAAGATTGTTTTGCTGTTAACTTTTCCCAAAACAAAATAAACAAAACAAAATAAATAAATAAACACACAAATACACACACTCACACAAACTCACTATTGGACATGTTTTTTCTTATTTTTTATCGATTGTATATATGTGTTTTCTTGTAATTGGCCCAAAACTCTGTACATCAATTATTGTTTTTTTCAAGATTGATTAATTATATGGCTGTAAGAAAACCAATAAATGAAAATAAAAAAAAAATAAAAAAAATGTCTGTCTGTTCTCTATACAAATCTATACCGTTCATCCGATTCGATTCAAACCATACATACTTGTGCTTTAGGACTTGGCGGGTAACATAGGCAACATTTCCCCTTTTCTTTTATCCCTTCCGCTCCCCTGATATATTTTCGATGCAAATCTGTACAGTTTGACCGATCGGACTCAAAATTTGGAAACTTATTTTTAAGAAATCAGCGGGAAACATTTGCTACATTTTCCCCCTCTTCTTTTACCCCTTCCCGTCTTCCTGATATATTTTCGATGCAAATCTATCCCGTTCGACCGATTGGACTCAAAATTTGTAAACTTATTCTTTAGGACCCGGCTGGTAAAGACATTTCCTCCCTCCCCTTTTACTTCTTCTCCTCCTCCTGTTATACTTTCGATGCAAATCTATACCGTTCGAATCAAACCTTTGTTTCCGCCCACAAATTTATTTTCAACTTAATCCTTAACCCGTGCAACAAGCAGCTAATCCCTAATATATTTTCGAGAGGAACAGTCCATCCTATCATCAGGCTTACTAATAACTGACATAATTATAGAATTTTTGTCAACTTATTCGAACAGGGCAGCGGGTCGCGTCTAGGGAGGATTTGTTTGGTCATGAGAGGAAACACAGTCAAGATAGGAGTAGAGATTATAATCCCGGAGCCTTTTTCCAATCCCGGGTTGGCGGGATTAAGAAAGGCCAATCCCGGGATTAGCTATAAGTGACTAGGAAATAAGAATAAATCAAAACACGCAGTTTAAAGAACAATACAACTTATTTATTTAAATTTTGGCACTGATGAATATAGATAAATTGTTGTAGTAGTATTATTACTAGCGCAGTACTTTTTAATCGGTCTGAATTTTATGTTACATTATACTTATAAGGCAAATTGTTGTGCAAATATAATAAAAAATCTTTTCAAAACAGCAAATATAATGGAAAATTAAACCTTTTTTAACACTGTCCGAAAATAAAGTGTAAATTTGATGGTTTAAGACAGTAAAACAAAAATCAAATTTTCGCAGATTTGATGGGGACCTTTGACATGGCACATTTTGTATTAAAAATAACCAATAGGATATTTATAAGGTTTCGGTGTCTTATTTTTTAGAATTTTGGAAATACGTTTTCAGTCTGAGAAGGTTATCGAAACTTGAATCTTTAAGACGGCTTTTCAGTTTACGAACAATGTAAGGCGCAGTAAAAAATGCTCTTTCGGTTTCGAAGCTCGTGGAAGGAATAGTTATCAAGATTGTATATTTTTCAATAATCCATGTCACAATTAAATAAAATAAAAAAATATTTCATAAAAATCATATGAAAATATATAAATATTAAAAAATAATATATTCAGTCAAATCTTCATTTATTAAGAATAACTACTTATTTAACAGTAATATTACAAAAGAATATTACGTAATACCTGCTGAAGCGGACACAACTAATAAACCGACCGATCATTGACGTCTCGACTGAGTGAAACAGAGTGCGGCCAGACCTGTACACAGCGCGCGAGCAACTTAGATAATTTTAGAATGCACGGGCCGCTATTCTCTTCTATAA
The DNA here is from genome assembly GCA_016648135.1 of Agrypnia vestita. Lineage (NCBI taxonomy): Eukaryota > Metazoa > Arthropoda > Insecta > Trichoptera > Phryganeidae > Agrypnia > Agrypnia vestita. Next base: position 15,727 of record JADDOH010011135.1, on the reverse strand, counting down.
TCATTTTTATATTTTTTATGTTAGTTTCACCGCCGTACGTACGTGTGTATGGGAATATTTTGGAAATGAAAATTAACACACTTCCCGTCATCCAATCGAACTGAAATTTTGCACGTCGACTCGACGTCAATGACAATGCATTTTGACAAATTTGTCGGTATGCACGGTCATTATGGTTGTTTTTGTTTTTCGCGAATAAAACTCATCGACCGAGAGTTCGATGCCAAAAATTTCAAGTACGCCCAAACGGACGCAGCCCGCCGATGTCTTTGGGAGAAAACCAGAAGGTCCAGAAAATAATTTTTTTTCTTGAAACCCTCTTTGGAACCTAATTTTTATTTTATTTTTCGGGACCTCTCCTCCTACCCCTCTCCCGCTGGGGCCTTCTCAAATACGATTTTTTTTTTTGTACTCTTTTTTATTTGCAATTGAACATGTGTGTTTGAGAAAAAGATCGAAAATATGAATGCAAGAAGAACAAAAGGTGCAAAATCCGGCTTTCTTTTTTTTGTATGTTGCAAATTTGCCTGAGTTTCTTTCTCGCGGCGTGACAATAATAAAACCCTTTTTTTGTTTGAATATTAGGTCCTTACATATGAAATTGGCGTTTAGCCGTACTGGCAAATTTGATCTCAAATATCTTCTCTTTGGTTAAGAATTCCAAATCCAAATTTATACAGCTATTTACTCATGTATTTGTGTTTTGAAAATTATAATTCATTTGTTTTTTCCTCAATTATTTTTTTCTTTACGTCACTCAGTTTACAAAATGAAAAACTTGAAATATCGCGTTATTTACGAGTACGAGTTCCACCGTGGCACCAGTGCTGCAGAAACGGCTCGAAGGATTAATGATGTGTATGGCGACGGTGCCGCAAAAGAAAACACAGTGCGTTTTTGGTTCCAATGTTTTCGTTCTGGAAATTTCGACCTGCAGAACAAGCCCCGTGGACGGCCGGAGACCAAAGTTGATAATGAAGAATTGAAGGCTATTGTGGAAGCGGATCCATCGCAAACCACATCCGAGTTAGCTGCAGGCTGCGGTGTTAGTGATAAAACTGTTTTAATCCACTTGAAGCAAATTGGTAAGGTGAAAAAGCTTGAAAGGTGGGTACCTCACGAATTGAGTGAAGCAAATCAAACAAACGCGCGTTGACTGCTGCGTTGCATTACTCAACCGGCACAATAATGAAGGGATTTTAAATCGAATCATTACCTGTGATGAAAAGTGGATCCTGTACGATAATCGGAAGCGCTCATCGCAATGGCTGAACCCTGCCGAACCAGCCAAACCATGCCCCAAGCGAAAATTGACTCCAAAAAAGTTACTTGTGAGCGTTTGGTGGACTAGTGCTGGTGTCGTTCACTACAGCTTTCTTAAATCTGGCCAGACGATTACGGCAGATGTCTATTGTTTTTTCAGCAACTGCAAACCCATGATGGAAAAGCTAGCTGCTAAACAACCGAGGCTGGTTAATCGCTCTAGGCCACTGCTGCTTCATGATAACGCTAGACCACACACTGCACAACAGACGGCTACCAAATTAGAGGAGCTTCAATTGGAATGTCTAAGACATCCACCATACTCTCCGGACCTTGCCTCAACAGATTACCATTTTTTTCGAAATTTGGATAACTTCTTGCAAAGGCAAAAATTCAACTCCGATGGGGCACTCCAAACCGCCTTCAAAGATTTTATTGATTCCCGTCCGAATGGTATTTTTAGTAAAGGGATCGATGAACTACCTATGAGATGGCAAAAGTGCATAGATAGCAATGGTACATACTTTGATTAAATAAATATATTATAATAAAAAAAAATCGCCTTTATGTTCCTCCCATACTAAACGCCAATTTCATATGTAAGGACCTAATATATATATATATGTATATATATATATATAGACAAATGTATACAAATATATATTTATATATATTTGTCAACTAGTTTCGGTTCAATTTCCTCTATTTTCATAAAAATGCGAAAATATAAATCAATATTGTCATTTGAGTTTTGGATCCCACTGCAGGGTTTATCATCAGTGATGATGTTCGAGTTAAATATCGGCTTACAATATTATATCGAAAGCAAGGTATATCGTTGTCAGTGTTTTTCTTAATACTGGCTAGCAATACCGTGTGGAAAGTAAGATGTGTCAGTGTTTATGTGTTAACGTGGAGATATCACACCGAAGACATGTATAGTCACAAATCGATAATTTGAATTAATAGAAACGGTGAGTTCATTCATATTGAAATGTCTGTTAATATAAAAAAAAAAATCATTTTAGATGAAATTCTCAATTTCTTTTTTATTACGACTAATTAATATAGATAATATAACTAATAATAACTAATGAATTAAAACTTGAAATTAAAAAAATAGTCCATCATTTTTGACGGATACATGATGTTCTACATAATTTTGAACAAGATTATTAAAAATAGATGTATAATACATATATTATTAATAATCTTGCAATATACCAAATTATGTAGAACCATAATCCATCGCATAGGGCTACTATTATTCTATTCGTACAGGATTTTTCTTTCTTTTAAGGTCCACGAAAAAAGCATTATACCCACAAAAAAAAAAAAAATTACAGTAAATAGTATTTGTCCACAATTCTTCTATTAAGAATTATGTCGGATAATAGAATGTTATGTTGGCTAACATTATTTTGCTTGATGCTCGAAATAGTCGAACCATGGATGTTTCCTCCAAAATATCTATCGAATATTTGGCAACGTAGTATATAATTAAAATGTCTTAAAATTGAAATTGTTTCTTATTTTGTATATATTTGTTTATGGATTAATAAAAATGATATTTTTTCCTTATTATTTCAGAACTCGACAATTTATCTGCTGAGAAATTTGACTGAAGAAATATTTGGAACATGTTAAATTATACATAACGTTATATTTTTTGTTTTGAAAAAATAAATATCGCAGGGCATAAAAAGAAAGTTTTTGGGAAAAATAGCTCTCATTCGAAACATTTTTTCAATTTTATACTTTCGTTCCTTCTTTTGATAAGCTATTTTTCGAAGAATTCTCGTTTTGTCGCCGGAATTGTAGAAGATTTTCGTGTTTTAATTGCCTCGTTTCGTACGATAAAAGAATCGGTGGGTTCCAGCCGGGACCGGGAATAAATTTGATAATCGAGGAGATTGATCAGTTTATTTTTCCCGGGGTTGGAAAGAATAATGGATGTCACGGTTTTTCGCCTTAGATTTTTCATCCTGAATGTCAATCATCTCCCGGGGTAATAAAAATGTACTGTAAACGTGATTTATACTAAAATTTGGTGGAACTGACAGGCCAATATTTAGATTCTCTCGATAATCGAGTAGTAAAATATCAAATTATGGTTGAACTCAGTAGAGATAACATATTTATGTTTTCCACCCAATTTAATGATCATCTTGAATAATCTCTACGCCAAACCCATCAAAAATATGTAATAAATATATATTTATTTACCAATTTACCGTTGGTGGTGGTTATTTCGATGGATTTAGACTGTCATTATCTACAGAGATTCAGGCCATCAATTCTCCTTGCAGGTCCATGGTAAGGATTTACGATTGGTTTTCAAAATAAATAAGGCATTCGTACTTGCAGTAGTTTCTTGCACATATTTTTACAAAACAATTGCTATTTATGATATTTTCTTTAACATTTTATAAGCTACGATTGTTGCAAGTTAGATTGCGCGAAGTGAGCGACAGAAAGATAGAATCACACAAATGCGTGCGGTCTAGATGGTACGAGCAAACGGAATGGCATCATAGCCCGCCTCTTCCATAAAAATCTTCTATTGCATAGATTTCGCTTGACGCTGGTGGTTTATTGTTTCCAGTGTCAAACAAACTGGCAACAAGCCAGCCAATGATAAGTCCTAAGCATTGTAAACGCCCAAAGACTTACCTACTTTAGCCATGTAAGTAGCTTCGTCTCTGTAAGACATCTATAATATAATATATGTTGATTAGAAAAGCATTCACTCGCGTTTCGCCTTACATACAACACAAGACTAAAAAAGGAAAAAGCGATAATATGTACACCCCGTTGTAAGCGACATTTTGTTAAAAGGAAAATTCTATTTGTCACTTACTTGTTTGAAATAATGTCCAGCAAAATTTTTCATGTTTTATATAATGAGTAAAAAGAGTTTTAATAAAATAGTTTCAGTGATTTTTCCACTTACACACAAATATACATATAGTTGTTTGTTGGCTTGTTATATATGTGGTGGCGGTATTGACCGAGTTGTTCAACTATTTTGTGAAAAGACGATCGATACCTTTTTTTATCGTGTTGATTGTTTGCAAATTCTCATATGATCAAATAATTATTAGATGCACATTTAAGTAGTTGTTCAATTAAAAATTGTATGTATGCGCTTAGCCTTATAATGAACAATAATCTTACCAGATAATCCTAAACGCCGTTTGCATAATAGATAACTATTTCGATATTACGCAATTCAATTCAAGTACAGTATACATTTCTATATGTGAAATTTAAAATAAATTAAATTTTAATAAATATTATTATTAAGTTCTACGGGTTAAGTATTTTTATGTGTTACAGCTGTTTCGGCTTGTAAGGCCATTATCAAAACCTAGCCGAAACAGCTGTAACACATAAAAATACTTAACCCGTAGAACTTAATAATAATATTTATTAAAATTTAATTTATTTTAAATTTCACTAAAAATAAATATGGAGTTCTACAAATTAAACACAAAAACCATAAATACATTTCTATATGAGTACACAATACGTAGATTACTTTGACCTCGATCAGATCACTGTATCTTCTTCAAGAAAGTCGCACACCGAGTTAACATCGGATATTCAGGGAGATACGGCATTTGTTCCGGGATGCAATGTGTCCGTTTGAAACGTAGACTTCATTAACATATTATATTTATTTAATCAAAGAAATAACCGGTAGTCGCCACTTCTCGGGGATTGTGCCTCACTTCATTTTACAACGATTACTAGCAGTTAATGCTCTGAAAAATATAAAATAAAAATAAAGTAAATAAAGATAAACGATGTCCAAAACACGGTATTCTAAATGATTGTGGGTGGTAGCATGTTACCATAACATAAATGTTTCTCCATAACCGCTCTCAAATTTGAGTTTTAGTCTCTCTTTCTAACGATCTCAAAATGATCTCTGGATGAAAATGTGACATTTGTATCAACTGAATCTGTGAGAATTACCTCATGGTGTTATCTCGGCTGGGCAGTGGCGGGTCGCGACCCTCGCGGCTAGAGCCGGCGGAGGGGGGCGGGCCACCTGTGGAGCCGCGCGGCCTGCTCGGAGGCAGCTCAGCGCTCAGTGTGCTCGGTGCGCTCCTCCAGGCGGAAGTAGCTGCTGCTGGCTACCGCTTCACGGACGGCACTCGTAAAAAGTTCCCAATCTCTTTTGCCAACTTCCGTTTTTGTTTTTAAATTAAATAGCTCATTCGGCTAAAGTTTCTTATTGACGAGTTCTTTACCTTACTCATGCAGCTCGCTCGTTTGTAATACCCAAGCATGTCATTACATAATCGTGGATCATTTATTTATATATACACGATTATGTTGTCGCGTAACAGGGTACTGTCCCCGGGTTAACAAATTTATTCAAAGCCTCACCCCACTTTCTCCGGGATAGCTGTGTCGTATCTTCGCCAGTTCTTCTCGTAGCGTGGTGGAATATGGTCTAAACTACCGCGATTGGTTGTCGAAAGGTGCGAGTGCGAAGATAACGCGAAGTGTGATGTGAGGTACGGCGGAAGGGGTCAGCATGGGGGAGCGGGAGTTCGGGGAGCTGAGCTACTCGCGGCTGCTCCAGGACGAGGAGTACCTGAGCCAGCTGGGCCCGGGGCTGCTGCCCTCGCAGCTGGATGTGTGCGAGTAAGTAATGAGGAAGCTCGATTCCTGAAAACCTCATAGAGATCATCAAAAGATGAAAACGAAACAAATGGGGGGTTGCACCACCTCGAGGTATCAAAAAATTGACTCAAACTGAAATAAAGAAAAATGACGTAACTATTGCACGTATTAAATTAATTGTTATATTATTATTTACGGCATACATGGGTATATATTTTTAATTAACAATATTTTTAGAAAATTTAAAAATAAAGAAGTTATGTTCTGCCCCGCTAAAGTCCTTCGTGGCGTGTGTTGGAGATCATTTCGCCAGAGTTTAAGTGAAATGAAAAAGTTTTTTGTTAAATGATATGAGAATTTTTGTAGGTAATTTTTTTCTTAAACAAGAACCGAATTAAAAATTCATAATAAGCAAACAGCGCTTTTTTTTTTAAAAAATCGTGTTATTAATAAGATGTGTGCAAAATTTGAACAAATGCGGCTTAATATTTTTTGAGATATCATCTTTACCAGTCTGAAAAAGAGAGTTTCGATAAAATCATGAAAGAATAAAGAAATTCGTTTCAAAATTTACAAAATTCTACCTTGCTATTTCCAACAAACTGCTCGAAAAAAAATTGAAAATTTCAGCACAAGTTTATTAGATTCATAAACTATAGGTTACATGTTAATATTTACTAAAATTATTTAATTACTATTGTTATTGTAGGGAACCACAAGAATAACTATGCACTTAATTCACCGTTAACATGCATGCATCGCCTTGAAAACAAATTTTCGGAATTCGTAGACATTTTTCTTTGTATAAGCATACCCGAATTAAAGAATTACTTAGATTTAGAATATACCAACAGAATTAATTACAGTTTAATGTACTAAATTTTTACTTATGTTTTGTTCGAGTGCAAGGCAACTACCTCTCAAACAATTTGCAGTCTAGACGGGGCTAAAAGTTTTTTGTTCTTGTAATTCAAACAGTGGTAAAAACACGACAAAATATCTTTATTTTTCACATTTCTTATAATAAAACAAAAAAAATTTTAAAATCGATTTTCTTGTTCACAATTTAAAATAAAATGTGTATTTTTTCAACTATTAATGGAAAGTCACACAAAGATTATCTTTTGGTGCATAGTAGGACTAACGATATCACATTCTTAACTCATTATCATCAGTGATGGTATTTGAGAAGGAGGAAAGTAAGACAACGTGTGAATAACTAGTAGGCAATGAATGTTTGGAACAATTAGATGTTTGTGTACTTGGGATGTATGTTCGGTAGAAGAGGGAATGTTGAGAAAGATATCGAGAAGAGAGTGACTGTGGGGAATAGGGTAAACGGTGCTTTGAGTGCAATAATTTCTAATAGAAATATAAATGGAGTACTGGTGCCGACACTGATGTATGAAAATGAAGCCTGGAGCTGGCAGAAGAGAAAGTAGATTTAATGCAGTGGAGATGAGATCTCTTAGACGTTTATGTGGCAAATCCATGTATGATGGAGTAAAGAATGAATATAGTAGGAATGAATGTAAAGCTGATCTTAGTATAATTACTAGAATTAAAATATGGTTTGGGCATATTGAGCAAATGAATGAGGAAAGAATGGTAAGAAAGATATTTATATAATGCAAGTGTCGATGGCGTCAGAAAGAGAAGGCTACCGCGGAAGACGTGGCACGACCAGATTAACCAGATACTGGAAGATAAACCCAAAAACCGTCGAGCTTGCATGCGAAGATGTGTGAATGTGGATGAAGCGAGAGTTGTGTGTCAGGACCTCAGAGTGTAGCACTCTATCCTCTCTGCCTACCCCCATGGGGAAACGACATGATGGTAAGTTAGTTAGTTAGTAACTCATCATCATAACAACCCCTGGTGGGTCTTGGCATCCTCAAGAGTCTTCCTCCACTCATACTCCAGCTCTCTCTAACTATTATAATATATAATAATATGATATATAATATTACTCATATCATATGAAATTCTTAACTCAAAAACGGTTATATCGATGTTTTCACCCTGAGAATAAAGGGGACTTACTGCAAGACGTTATGTTTAGCTACTTTTTGTGTGCCAAACGTATTGCAGTTTTATTAACTACTGCTAAAGAGTACACGATTGACATTGAAGATGCTCCGATAAACTGCGACAGCGATGATAGCAACTCTGACGTCATCATCAATCAGTGTTCGGAATCTATCGTGAATTATTATGATACAACACATGTTGTACTTCCTTGCCCGAAGGCTGAGTGCATTTGCGGTGAACAGCTGGGGAATATTTATTTACTTTTTAAAAATCTGAATACCTTACGCGTACTTAAAACATAACTTGCAAGTAAACAAACTGACAGATTTTGCTACAATTGTAATAAATTTAAGATAATCGTTTACTTTGCAGTATTATTGAATAAAAAAGACATCTCAACAGGCCATTCAGTCCACAAAGAGGAGCAATTTTCTTCATTTTTGAAACATCGAAGGTTTGATAATTTATTAATCAATTATATAATTTAGTTTATGACATTTTAACAAGATATTTATATTTAAAATATATGTAACCTGATTAATAAATTTTAAAAGAAGATATTTCAATACAAAAATATGATAAAAAACGCAAGAGAAGATATAAGAAAAAATTGTGAAATTTACCCATTCTGCTAGACGATCGCCTTAAGAGATATTATAACATCTGATATGTGCACCTGAGGTTAAACGAAAATCCCGTATGTACGGGCCACATGTGTGGCTATTTCTTAGAAGCTATTAATATCAATGTAATAAATCTTTTATCAATGTTGTAATCAATTCAACATACAAGTCAAATCCATTTTTTTCAATGTTGCTATCTTAATGTAATAAATCTGAAGATAACGCCGGAGTTCTTGAAAATCACTGAAGCGCTACTGAGAAGAATAATGCATTTATCAATGTGCCCAAGATAAAAATATATTCATCTTTAAAAACAGCAAAATAATTTTATGGTGACATTATCAACATAACTAATAAAAATAAACCTAGTTTTCACCACTTTTGTATTCCAAGGCCCCTTCGTTAATAGTAAATTGAATATTATATATAATCAGGTCCTTTTAACAAATAGTTATCTTCTAAATTTGTTTTCATGTTATGTAGGTACTTTATTATTATTAATTTTCCATATATAACTTTTTTTAATGTTTTGATTGTCTATACTTCGATTTTTGAATTTAATTTTGTTAATATACAATTGTATCCTGACGAAAGAGCCATGAACTATGAAATATGTTGATATTTTCAATACAATAGTGGTGAAATCTAAGTTTATTTTTATTAATTATATTAAAAATATATTATTTTCCTGGATGTTGTACATTGCCTTTTTTTAGTGTGTTTAGAGTTTCTGAAGAATTATGGCATTCTTTGTAGTCGTATTTGCACCATACGACGCCAACACCACATTTCAGAGGTGATGGTCGTGTTTATGTCTCCCTTTATCAAGGTCCAAGATTCGACTCCGTTCAGAGCTATAACGTTTCTCGAGATACAGTGGGTCATCCAAATTTTAGTTGTCCTCGACTTTGCACCTTGCTGTTCAAGAGACGAGATCTTCGGCAATCGATCAAAACGATCTATAGAAGAAATACATCGGAAAAACGTCTTGAAATCTCAACATTAAACTAAAATAGCATCGCCACTTTCTAACAAGTAATAATTTTTCTAAATTCGCGATTCACATCACAGATAATTATCATTGCTTTCATTCGAGTACGTGTAACCATGAAACTTCTCCACCCTCTCGCGCGAAAGGGTAGTAAAACGAATGATTTTGAAAACTTAACAATATCAAATTCACTCACATCCTCTCTTCTTCCTATTCCCGTTACAAACTGTAACGGAAACATTAAGTGAAGAAGTGACTCTAGTTTTTTTTGTCAGTACCTAATTTATAATATGTATCTTAGCTATGCTTTTTACATTTTAATAGGTATATTGAGTTTGATGATGAGGACAAATTGTCACAATCAAAATGAGTAGGAGAATTTAACTCAAATAGATAAATAATGCGGTATTATTACATCAATTTTGAAGATAAACTAACAAGGAAAGGGAGTAAAAATGGCTCAAATCTAAAAAGATTCAGAAGATTCACTTTCATATTGCCCCAACGACTTAAGATTATTTACAATCTTCAGAAAAGTTGTACGCCGATATTCTGCAGTTAATAAAAGGTTCACGATAGTTCCTCGGCTGGTTCCCGCTGTGGTCAGACCACTCGAACATGCGATTGTCTTCGTCAGCAGTGCGAAGACTCAATCATCGCGCGGTAATGTGACAGATCACTGTGACGAGCTGCCGGCGCCCCAACATGCACAGCTCGCTGCTCGCATGTCGGACGTCAGTAGTAATAATTGCCTGTACACACTCCACACTCACACCAGCTCGTGTAATCCTCTGCACGTGCAGTCCCGAGTCAATATTTCCATTGACTGCTTCTGCAGCGGGTGACCGTGCGGGCCGGACGTGACCTCGGCCACGAACGGTACTGTTGGCTATCTAGACAAACTCGCGATCATTTCTTCGTGACGCCGAAGCCAAAACTATACTTCGCCATCTGCACCGTTTGCCTTTCTGAAATGAGCTATCGGTTGCAGATGTGGTGATCGGGAGCTACGGAGGATTCTATCCGTACGATGAAACGGTTCCGGCCAATTGGAAGCAAATTACTGAAGTAATCTAACAAACGACGCAGCAACTCAACATCGATAACTTAATAAAGATCGAAACCCTACAACTACACAAACTAGCAAATGGCAAAAGAAAAGATAGGCCTATCAAATCACAAAAACTAATGGAATCCATCAAAACTACATTAAAACGTCACAAACTATCACACCAATTGAACAAGAGAACATTCGATTGCGTGAAATGCAAATGCCGCAAAATGAGAATTCCAGAACATCTTGTACATTTCATTCTCAAGCTACATACTATGTAAAACTCAACTCCATCCCTTCCAAAGTGAGAAAAGGAGTCAAACAAGATAGTATCCATACCTGTTAACACAAAAGAGTACATAATGAGAAAAGCAGTCGAGAGGACAAGTGAGAATTGGAGGCAGAAGGATGTCACAAAGTGTCCGCCTCGCGCAGGACGCGCGGTCGCCGCAGCGGCGTGCACATCACCCACACTCGCGCGCGCTATCTGCACCTTGACTCTGCCCCCGCGCAAGGCCGGGCTCCTCCGCCCGCCGCAGCGTTGCGCAACACCAGCGACCTAGAGATGCAGCACGCGCCGGCGATCGGAAGAGACTTCTATTTTTTTTGCTTAAAGTTTTCATTTTAAAATGATTATTGTGTTTAAAAAAATATAGTAAATTCAACAAGTGATTTGTGTCCGTTTCGTCTGCGCACGTTCTAGTGCTAGTATGTTACTTATTTTTTTAATCTATCAGTTATGTCTGTCGTGGTCAGAAGTTGCGTAACTTTAATACGCTGCAGATGAGTCGCGATGTTCCTAAAAAGCCGGACAGAACAGTAATGGCGGAGAGTCTTAAAATGTTCTTGCATTGTGTTGATTTTCATGTGTTTTGTGTAATTCAATTTATTGTCTTTTATCTCGCCGTCATTGCCACCTTGTTTAGTTATTTATATAATTCATCTTATTAAATACATGTGTTTTATATTTATATAGATATTTCTGTATTAGTTCGTTAAGTTTAAGTCATTTGCAAATTTAAAGGCTTCGTTGATCTTATTTTTCTTCTTGCCTTGTGCTCAGTTTTTTTTAAATTCCTAGGCGTGATCTTTGACTAGCCAGTCAGTTTGGTCATTAATAATATTATTCTGAATATTTCTACAAAATTGAGTTCTAATGTAAGTAAAGTTCTAGTTATTTTATCGGTTGTGGTAAAGGAATTAACTTCATTGCATATTAGTAGCAACTTTTGATGGATTTTTTGACAGCCTTCTCTGCGGATAACAATATTATATTAGTAAGAAAATTGTTATTGGTCCTCGTTATCAGTACGTCTTTATCCTAGTTTATCAGTCTAGTGGTTTCTGTGTCATTATCGGGCTCGGAACAGGGTGGAACTGGAAAAAAGTTTTACTGGGCCCCGAAGTCGAGAGGAGTCCCAAACTGTACAATGTAAATTAAAAATTAGATTATTGGCTCATTATCTACGTATTCAAATGTACCGACGATCCATGGAGAGATCCATGCTTGGAGTATGACTAAGAGTAAGCCTAAGAGATTAAGAATTAGAAATGATAAAATTAGGCGCAGAACATACGTACAGGCATGTTGCAAGGCAGGATGTTACAAGATGGACTCCCAGAGTTCTGAGGTGGAGACCTCGGGAGAATAAAAGAGACATCGGAAGACCTCAAAAGAGATGGGCCGACGGTATTAGCGCTGTGGGGGGAAATGGCTACAACTAGAAAATAACAAGGAAGAATGGAAGGGTTTGGAAGACGCCTATATCCAGCAGTGGAGAGATGAAGGCTGAAGAAGAGAAAGACCTACGTACTGGATTTTTAGACACATGATTTTGGAGCTCATTTTGCTAAATTTATTTTAATTGTTTTTTCTTTATATCTAATTCAGTTAATTTAACATAACTAGAGGGATTATCGGGCCCCGACATTTATGCCGCCGGGCATACTAATTATTGTTCTTATAAATTATTAAGCCTACTTTCAATATTTTACTGCGCTAGTTTGTATTATGACATTTATTCAATAACGGTCCCATACTGCACATTTGAGTTGTTTATTGTTTTATATTCAAAGTACATCGAGTTTTAATTGATAGGATGCCTTCTTCCACTTAGATGTAGACAATATCACCTACCTTTTAGTTCCCTACCATAACAAACGAGTATATAGGGACTGTATCAAAAGTTTATTTTTGTTGAAACCTAGTCATGCTTTCAGTAAAAAGTAATTTAATATCATATATCTATACATAGTTTCCATTTTAACTTATGTAAATACACTACAATTTGGTAAAAGTGATTATCAAAGTGTTCAAGCAGCTGCTTACCTAAATCTCCCTTGAAAATATTCCTTAAGACGGTGAGCTTTGCAATTGGTCTATTGCTAATTTCATCCTTTTCACCACTATATTAAATATAATAAATTATATTAAATATAATAAAAATATAAAAATAAAATAAACCGAGTTATTTCAAATTCTTCGAAAAATTTGAAGATTTATTTGAGTATATACATATAATGTATTAAGTAGGAACTTGCTATGTAGTAGTTTAACGTTTTAACGTGATTATTTCTGAAAAAAATTTTAATTTGTTCGACTATCTAAATATTTATAAACAGATTGCGCTTGATATTTCTAGAAAGTCTTCAGTTAAATCCATTTTTTAAGTTTTTCATTAAATTTCTATATTTTTTTACTAAGTACCTACCTGCTCTCGACTGTACATTTATTTATTCACTTCTTCTTTTATAATTTCTTGCAGTTTTTATTGTTTTGATTATTATTTATTAATTTGTTAAAGTACTCCGTACTCACGTATTTTTTCTGTCTAATACTTTAATTCAAACCAAATTAATTAATCAATTAGAAAGACATACAAAAAATCTAATCTACGAAAAAATATTTTGGCTACTAACGGGATTCAGTCCCGGGTCACCTCCTTTCCGGGGCCGGTGCTCTAACCACTAAGCTATTGGAGCCTTGTAGATTTCCAAAAATATATCGAACTTATATGTAATTCTCATTTTTATTAGTTGATTAATTTTTATTTTTGTCCGTAGAGCAATCCAATTTTTTGATACGGTAGTTCAAATTACTTTGTAATACTAAATATTTTTTCGTTGACTGGATTTTTCTGTATGTCTTTGTAATTGATTAATTAATTTGTTTTTAAAAACTTCACAGAACTTTGTTCTGAAAAATTACAACTTCACAAATATGAATGTGTTCTTGAATTTAAAATCGTTTGTATCAAATGTGTCCAAATAAAATGAATTAATTGTTTAATTCTGGCGTTCATCTAGCGGTAGTATTACGAAGTAATTTGAACTACCGTATCAAAAAAGTGGATTGCTCTATGGACAAAAATAAAAATTAATCAATTAATAAAAATGAGAATTACATCTAAGGACGATATATTCACGGAAATCTACAAGGCTCCTATAGCTTTGTGGTCAGCTCCCGGCCCCGGAAAGGAGGTGATCCGGGATTGAATCCCGGTAGTAGCCAAAATATTTTTTCGTAGAACAGATTTTTTGTATGTCTTTCTAATTGATTAGGTAATTAATTTGGTTTTAAAAACTTCACAGAACTTTGTTCTGAAAAATTAAAACTTCACAAATATGAATATGTTCATGAATTTACTTTTAATTCAATTTGAATTGATTTGTAGTCTGATTACTCTAGCGTTGGTCTTCAATGTTCATCTCATTTTGTTGAAATTGTTGCACCAACTTAATTTATAACTGTTTGAAGTTTTTATAAACAATGTCGCTTTTTTATGTCAGTTCATAATGGTTTTTTTTTAAGTTTTATAAATTTTAGTGAAAGTTTGCATTAATTCATCTTTTTTACATTTTTATTGCATAGCTATTGGTTTACTTCTTCCAAATTAATAAACTATTTCTATACCAGAAATATATTCAATATTCATTTATCACAAAAAATAGTCTAGGAACAGATCACGTCTAACTGAGTCTCGCCGGTGAAAAATCTTCTAATTTTTGGATAAACGAATCATTCAACAAAACAGTCAAATATCCTGCTCTATGCAAATATTGTCACATAATATCGTAATTTGAAAATATTATGATATAATAATAATACATTAAAAAGTGAATAATAATAAGAATTCGGTAATGAAATTGAGACATATTTACCGGCAAATCAATGTTACAAAAACCGGTAATGCTCCTAATATCCTATTTATCCAATATATCCTAATATAAGGTAAATTTCCTAGTTGCATCTAATGATGAGATGGGACTACACCTTTCGAGACTGCAGTATTAGCAAATTTACAGGGAGACAAAATAATTTAAACAATGACAAGCTCATTCCATAAAATGCACGAATATATATACCAAAGAACATTAAAATTATGATGTATGAAGCATATGTAAAGAGTAAAGTAAGATACAAACAACCTTTCTGGGGAACCACAAACAAAACAGGTTAGGCTTAAAATGATTTACAACTTGAACTACATGACACCAACTGCGAAAATCTACGAAACAACACAATAACTCAAAATCAATAAATTAATAAAGATAAAACCCTGAAACTCATACGCAAACTAGCAAATGGTGAAGCAAATGACAGGGATCTTCAAATTACAAAAAAACTCATGAAAATCCATCAACACTACACTACAACATCTCAAAACTAACGCATTAATCATTCTAAAATAAAAACAGAACAAAATAAAATCGCGACTCATCTTCGCAATGGTTTCTGATCGTGTGTGTAGATAGATATTTAAAAAAATTAATTAAGACATCTCTGGTATACTTTTGTCATTTATCCAATACTTGAAAGAATCTAAATAGTTCTTCAGAATTAAATCGAAATATTTTTATGGTTTATTAATTTAATAACTCATTTCTGAGTCTTTATTATAGATTCCAGTATTTCAGAAGGTGCTCCACCCCAGGCAGATATTGCGTAACTGATTATATTCATAAATCTGCGTAAAATTTTAAATATGTAAATTAATTTTCTCACTGTGGCACTTTAAACGATTAATATAATCAAACGTAGGTAATAAATTAATCTTGTACGAGGCTCGAGGCGAACAAATGGAAAAATCGCCGTAAGTTGATAGTACTCAGCCTTGGAGGAGCACG
>JADDOH010011134.1:0-99023 GCA_016648135.1 Agrypnia vestita | reverse complement strand
ATCTTTATCAAAAATTTTCTATGACCGTGATGAAAATAAATAAATATAGAAATGCACAAAAACGATCACAAACTACAATATAATCAGCTAAAAAAGTTAGCACATTGATTTAAGCCAAAAAAAATGTATTAAACTCAAAACTGTAAACATAATGTAAAGAAAACTAATTAACTTACAACTAAATCGGAACAGATTCATTAATGACTTTTACAAAATGTATGAGAGTTGTATATTAATATTAAAGTTTTCCAAAAAAATGGCAAAGAATACTTTAAAACATAATATAAAGACTAGCTACGTGAGACTTACATATACTTATAATCTACATGAAATATGAGCAATACTCGTGTGGCATCACACCGCGGCGAGGGTAGAAAGTATGTGTGAGCGAGTATTTGTTGAGATTCGTTATACGCGAGGTGTAAATATCCGCAAATCTAAAGAGTCTCCTGGAGAAGTACGTCGGGTTGTGATAGGTACGGAATACGCTGCCGAATTGAGGATTAAAAACAGCTTTAATCTCATTCCTGCAAAAAATCAAATCGATATTTTAAAATCACCACACTTACAAAATATATTATTATACAAAGTACACAGTCCCAATCAATTCCACCAGGAATCAATTCAGCGACAAAAAATAAATACCTCAATACGTCTCTCTCATTCATCCACTTCTGCAAGATCATCTTTGCTTCATCTCCTCCATAATCCTGATGATCTTCTATTAGTTGAGTTAACATCTGTAGCCAGTTGGCATTCTCCTTAAATAATGTATTGTTTAAAGTGTTGATCTCATGCTGAAAAAATATCAGAACTAAAATAAGAAAAACAGTAATTAATTTGACTGGACACAAGTTGGTGCATTTAAAATTCTCTGAATATCCTCATATATTGACGGATTAGATAAATATAGTGTGTTGTGGGTTGCGTAGGGGGAAATAAAATTAAGCATGGCAAAGAAGTCTGATGATTGAGAAAAATGTACTAGTGTGGCCCAAATAACCCTGTATACTTTATATACAGTTATTTGGAAAACATTAATTACTTCGCAGGACTATATTCCTAAATTTAAGAGGAGTTGTGTGAAAGAGTTCTAGTACGAAGGCACGAGGTTCCCTGATTTTGAAGTGTAAATTATAATAATCGTAACAACAATCAAATATAAAAATAATCAACATTATGAAATTGATAATCCATTCAAATGAAAAAGTAACACGAGATTATGAAAGAGAGAGCATGAAGACTCTGCTCCTTTATCATATTTCTTACCCCCAATTCATTAATAATAGCCCCAGTCCTCCATCCATGCTCCAGAGTAACATCTGCCAAATCACTGTAAGGATGGTCGCCAAAATACAGCACCTTTTCTCCACGCCAACCTGTTAAGTCTTGCAGCTGACGCACAGTTCCCTGATAACAAAAAATACACATAGACATATCAACCAGTATTTTTTAGGCATGGGGAGAGACAAAGGACAAAGCACCAGTCATATTTACAGATTTCCTTAATTGCTTTTCCTTGATTATTGCTTAACATACTTTCAGATTACATGCTTTGAAATTTATTCCACCTGTAGATTGATTAGTCAGTCCTGATACATAGAAAAATCAGCCCATGATGTGACATTCGGAAATACATTCGTATTATGTAGAATGACTGTGAATAGCGCGAAGATTGACCGAATAACTTGTTTATATAATAATAAAAAAAGCAAAATAAAAAATATTATTCGTGTCGAATACTTCAAAGATTCAAGAGAAATTCAGTCAAGGGGTTAGGAAATACTTTATAATATAAAATTATACCATGTTTGAAATGCATAGGAACGCCTACAACGGCTTTAAATACACATTTGTGCATTTTACAACATGCTGTAAAAGCCAATCAACATACAAACTATGAATTGTTTACATATGGATTACATACATATTTAATTTGGATCAAATAAATTTTAGATTTATTCTGCAGAAATTATAGTGATGCATAATTTCTCATACAGCCTCATGAGAAATTATGCATTACTATAATTTGACATTATTAATGTAATCAGGACCCTTTATTACACCAGGGGAAAAATAAATAATGAAATTTATTTAGTTTGTATTACTAACTATAGTCTCCAATCCTTCTTCCTACCGCAGATAAGCAGCGTGATGTTTAGTTATATGAAAGTATTTTATAGTTTTTATTACCTCATAATAGATGACACCCTTTTCCAACTTGGTCACCTTGTCCCAAACGTGAGTTCCTGACGTTTGATCAAAAACTCTTATAGGTCGAGACTGATCTGTGAAGAATCTGGGCTTACGGGCCGACACAATCACAACATCAAAGAAGTCACGCCAATCTGTCCCCACCAATAACCCCATACCAGCATTACTGCAACATGTAAATGTATATCAAGAGCACAAAGGGAATAAATGTGTGAGTATCCTATAAGAAATGTCTAGCTATATATATAAACTTACACAAAATGGTAAGGGCTATTTGTCACAAGGAACAATTTCTTGTCACCGCTGACCAGCTTGTGAAAATATCTCCTGATATCTGGATTGTCGTAAATGTATTCTTTGACATTTTCTGACACTATACTGTGCATCACAGGGTGGCAACTTTTTACTGAATTCTAAAATGAAAAACAAATGGTAAAATAGAATATGTACACTAAAATTAATACAAGTAGGTACTTTGAAAATAGTTTGCGCCTACTTTTCAGCTTTAAAAAATAACTCATAATATTTATTGTTAAGAACAAAGAAACTGTAAACATAATTTACTAACAACAATAAACTTTAAATGGGGGAAGATATATAGCATGGATCGACCGGGCACCGCCACAGTGGTATATAGGCAGCCCTGACAAGAAATGAACATCAATCTGAAGGATAATTGGAAGTTTATTAAAATTTAATATCAATACAATTTGTTTTCTTGTAACACAAAATAAAAACTCACTTAACATGAAAAGATTTTGCATAATGAAGAACAATAAACTATACCCACGGTGCCAGTCACATTGTTCCCAAAATGTATTTCTTTTAGCTAGGCTGACCAGTTAATAATGAGACCAACCATATTTTTAAATAAAGATTCACTTTTTTACAGTGAAAAATCAAAAAAATTGGGATAGGTCTAATGGTCCAAAGTGTGTCTGTCTGAACTTTTATTAATTATCTATTAATTAATTGCAAACATGTGATTCCAATAAAATTAACTTCTTATGAAAATAAATCCGGGATTCCCATAAATTATACTGGGATTCTAATAAAAATTAATATAGGTATGGCATCCCCGTGGGAAATGTGGATACTAGTTGTAGTGTAATTAACAGTGATGATAAAAGACTAAAAAATGATATTTTTTACAAAAAAACAATTATAATGTAGACCTCTTTCCATTTAAGAAAATTGATGGAATTAGTAAGTGTAAGCCATCCATATGAGGCACATTGTTTCACTGCGTTGGTGTTTATATCCATAAATATCTATTGTTTTTCTTAAATGGAAAGAGATCTATGTATGCTTTGTTGAAAAATTTATTGGATAGTTATGTGAGTGTTAATGAACTGTCACCAATTTGATGTGATTTAATATGTATAGACTTCCGATGAACGACTACAAAATTATAAACAATAAAAAACACACTTTTTGTCATATAAACGGGTGTTTCAGTTTTTGATGTGTAACATCTTTCCTCTCGTTTTCTCTCGCAATCTGTGGCAGAAATTTCGTAAAAAATGATGGAAATATGTAATAAGACACCGGGGAAGCGCGCGCCATTTCATTTGATCAATGAGCGCGCATGATGAAAAAAAATTATCATTTATAAACCAATCAATGTCCAGCAAATGCTATCACAGCGAAGACGCACACTTCCAACACTCAACTTCAAGCTTCTGATTTTGTATATATCTTGCAAGGCTGGTGTCAAGCGTGTGGATGTTGTAATTTTGATATATTTTGGCTTATATCTTCGAAACTATCCAATACATACTTATTTTTTTTTACATTAATGTAAACAATAACTACCCTTAATGATTTACATTCTCAAATTTTATGTAATTTATGTGATTATTTTTAAATATTTATTTATTTCATAGAATATGTATAGCGGCACACTACCGCCATCTATGAAAATAAATAAAAAAATATAATTGACCAAACACATTTCTAAATAAAAATGTGTATGTAGATATACGGTACCTACCTAGTCCGGCAAAATTCAATAATAAATAAATGCAGTTACTTTTTCTTTAATTGTATTTACTAATTAATAAATATATAGGTATTAGCTTTTTAAAATTTTTATGTTAATTTCTGTTTTAGCTCAATTGATAATTTTAATTGTGAGATGTTAAATGTTACACATCATTTACGACTACTGTAAGGCTCACTAGTTTTTTTGGATATCTTGAATACCTATATTACAATATCTAACTTGTATTAAAGCAAATGAACTTTTAATATTCAATATAAGTTATATTTATGATAATCCAATGTTTTACAGAAGTCAGAAATATTTAAAAAAAAAAAATGCAAACTTTGAAGTCGAAATGAAATCTCCATAACTTTTGATGTTAGAACATTGTTGCTTTAACATTTTTGACTTTTTAGGCAGGATTCTATCTACCTTTATTATGGTAGCTCTCAGGGGTGTGCAGGAGAACATTGAAGCATGACTTTTACATAAACATAAATTTTAAAAAATATTCAAAATAAAATATATATCACATACCATTTTTATCACAATTATTATCAAATTATTCAGATTTTAATACATCATAATATTCTGTCTGAAAAATATTTAATTTTGATTTTTTTTCCAAAATGTGTGCTTTCATAAAAGTCGTCCTTCAATATTCTTACTGCACACGCCTGCTACCTCTAGTACATACTGTATACCTATTCTGGTACTTTCAGTATAAAACATTTTTTTCAATTCCACTTATATGCAAAAAAAAACTCTCAAAAATTAAATAATAAAACATAAAAGAACTAACTCTTAATATAATACTCCCACAAACAAAATAGAATACCAATGCATAAATAAATATTGATGTGGCTCGAATGACAATCAAGTGCAATAAATTTCCTTCAATTAAATACAATGAATGTTTACGATAACAGATGGACAATAAAGGTTTGCTAATAGCTACCACATTCACCGTCCCCATATACGGCCTAACACAATAATTGGCAGCAATCAAAGCACATGCTGGACCGATCATGGGACAGATTAACTCACTTTGACGTCTCTGAACAAGATCTCCGGATGGTAGTCTATATGGTTTCGTATAAACAACTCGGCCACATTGCACAACAGACTAACTTCAGGTACCGAGAATAAATCAGCCAAGTGGATCATCTTTGAATGTACATCCTGAAAGTAAAACAAGATAAAATGTAAAAAATTTCATATCAAGCAACATAAAAACACAAAAAAAATATAAGTAAAAAAATTTAAATTATAAAGAAAGAGAATCATGAATTTTCCAAGACATAATAAAATGGGAAAATGATTCAAACTCTGAATTATTTCGACTAGAGATTAGTGACTTCAAAAAATCAATATTAAAAGGTTATATTAAAATTAATGTTGTTTGATTCTGGTGCTTGAATAATATTTAAACTTCACTTATTACATGATTAAAAATGATCCTGAATAATTTCATAATGTAAGAAGAATTAGTAGAATTAGAAATCTATTAATTGTACATCTGAAAATAAAAATGAAGAAACTCTTTACCATTGACAAAATTAACAACTTAAAGCAATAAAAACAATTGCAACTAATTTTTTTTTAGACGAGCTGAGAATAAAGACTTGTTAAACATATGAATGTTTTGAAATCTACAAAAGCATATGTGTACATTAAGTATTTGTAATAGTACAGAAATAATATTAATTATTATAATTTTCTTCAAACAAAATAAAGACTGCAAAAAAATTAATCCCACGAAAAATAAATATACAGAAACATATCTCATGTAATCAGTCTTAAAAATAAATTGAATTGAAAAACAGAAGATTTCTCGCACATTTTCGACAGGCGCTCTGCTTTTTACATGCTTTTATTAAACTCTCTTTGTCAGTTTGTTGTGGTGGAATCTTGTAATTGATTTTTCACCGACTACCCGACTAGTAGAGCTCTGAAACTTTGAACATTTACGTTAAGTGGATGACTATACATTATTTAATCATTTTCAATGTGATTTGGTCATTATCTCGATTAAAATAAATAATTACGTCGCTCACATTAAATTAATAATCACGTCACTCACAAGCAAGAGCCGCAAAAACAGCTGAAGAACATGCCGTTCGAAAATTTGTTTTAAACATTGCATACTGCATGAGTGATGTTAAAAATCGATTACGAATGTATGCATAGAAAGCATATATTATGAAAGCATGATTTAAAAAAAAAATTCAATTTGTTTTTTATATTAACTAGTCCATTATGTGAAGTAACTAAGACACTTTGCTGATTTATGATTGACATCTTACAATATCCATTGCCTATTGAAAGTTAACAAATTAATTGTTCTCATTGGAAATCCTTTAGGAACATAAAAAAAATTCATCTTGTATAATTATTGTCATAAGTCAAATATTTGTTGTATTATTGCTTAAATTTACTGCAAAATAAAATGTAACAAAATGATAAAAAGTAGGTAATTATGAAAAGATTGGGAACAGATTTATTTTTACAAATATACACAGTAGATATTCATTAACTTGATATAGACATGCAAATTTACAGGTCCACAATCAAAAATTGTTTTTGTTGAACAAATATTTAACATTATTATTAAAAAAAAATATATATAAATATTTTTATGTCAATCATTTCATTAAATGATTTTATTATATGAATGCAAAAAAGACCACTAGTAGGTAGGCACTATTACAAAATATTAATATTTTTTTATGTTTCAATGATATTATATTAGAATTTTTTGGGGGCTCTCAAAAACATTTAAGCGGTTTTCAAAATTGGAACATCATAATGTCATAGAAAGTTGTAGTTTTTGTATCTTAGAGTAATTCATAATATCTTGATTAAATCGCTGTGTTATTAAAAATAGGGATAGATCACAAAACTAGACAACTTGTTATTTGTTGATTTGTGTGAGTTCGTTGTACAATCAAATACAGCTGTTGCATGAGCTTTGACTATTAAAAAAGTGAATTTCTGTGGCATGATAAGGATAAAAGTTGTCTTTTGAGAAATAAATATAAAGTAAATCCAGTGCTCCAAAATAAGACTCCTCTTTAATAAAGAATGTTTGATCACCGTAGCTATAATTGCTTTGCTTTCATATTTAAATTATTCTGTAAACTAAATTTTAATAAACAATATATCATTAATTTTATACAGTCCTGGTATATATTATTTGTAGATTTAGACACACCCATACCTCTGTGCAGGTAATCATAGTGAATTTACAGCATGCAAAGTATAATTACCCTTTCAGTCTTGGAATGGCCTTCGACATACGCTATTGGTATTATCCTATTCTTGTAAAGATTTAACACTTCATCTACAGATAGTGGAGTCAGTCCTCTGTACACTGAACCAAACTGTATTTGCAGAAAGGAATCCAATTTTAAAAGCACGCCTTTCTCTACATCGTAGTGGAGACCGCGAACAGCGAAACCCGGTTTGTAATCAAGTTTAAGTATGTCGGGTGGGTACTGCAAACGAATAAACAAGTCAAAATTGAATTAAAAGTTTCATAATAAAAATCGACCGTAATACAATGTTAGGTTAAGATTTCTACCTTATATTTCTGAACTAGGGTATCTCTTCCGAGATTGTAGAGTAAATAATCGAGAGATTCTTTATAATGCGCCAGCGTGTAGTCATAATCGAACCCATAAACTTGCACTTCCTCGAGATCCAGTTCATTACACGCGAATACTCCCTGCGAGTTAACATCTTGCGGCAATTTTTTCGCTGAAATATTACATCGAAATAAATGACAATACACAAAAACTAATGACAATATGGCATATTACATTACATAATTTTATAAATGATATTGTTACACACAAAAATAGATTTATATATATAATTTACTTACATTTGCATTTAAGCTTAGTTCTCTTATATGCTTCGTTTAAAATATCTTTGGTGGAGCACTGACGCGATTCGATGCGAATAATTCCATTGTTTTTAGGTAAAAATTTCACTACTGGGATGCCCACGTCGAATATTTTTAAACTTAATAATCCCGCCCGATGCATTTTCGAGCGATGCACTTGACGTACTCCGACACAGAAATTCACATAACCTAATGCGAGACAGCTGTTTGCGCGGGCACTTTAACTCCCGCAGGCGGCCGTTAGATGGCAGTGATTCCACGGATACTGCGCGCCAAAATGCAGCCGTATTTAAATATTTCGCTATGCAACAACCACGAGGAACCAAAATGTAATAATTCAAATAATATCGAACCTTTATTTTTTCGTCCAAACAAATTAAGCATTGGTGTCAGTCGGTGGAGATGTGTAGGGGACACTCATGCATATGCGTGAATCCGTGTCACGCCTTCAGAAAGTCGCCATTGAGTGAAGAAGTGCAGTTAGTACCTACCCGTCGCATTGTCAATTTTTGTGAAATGACGCGATGACTTGAGCAGTGATACTGCATTAAATTTTGCCAAAAGCTTGGCGATACTTAAATGGAAACAATTCGCTAGATCTTACAAGCTTTCGGAGAAGATGCTACAGGCATCTTTAGTTCTATCACGATAATGCACCTTCTCATTTTTCGCACCTGATTCACGCTTTCTTAAGCCAAATACAAAGAATTCCCCTGGTTTGTCAAATCCATACTCTCTTTAAATGGCTCCACGTGATTTTGGTTGTTCCCCGAGTTATTTAATTTTGCAGAATGCGAGGGCCCAACTGAACACCATTCCAAAAAATGCGTTTCCGAAGGGTATCTTTATTATATTAAAAGCGCGACCGTTGGGAGAAATGTATACATTACCAAGAGGACTACTTTGAAAGAAAGCAGAGAAAGTAGTAGGTATAGTGTGTATGAATAAATATGTTTTTGCCATGGTTCCCACGTTTTTAATTGGGCCCCCAGGCCTTTCGGGTCCCCTATTTTTACCCAAATATTAAGACTTTTGAACTGAATAGTTATACTTTGTCTTTTCTTTTTAAAAAAAGATTATTACTCATTTAAAATTAATTAGTTAATTAAAATATGCTCCCAACAATCACTATTAATATTTTCTTACAATAAACATTTAAAAGTCGTAGGTTTAAGAATTACCTTATAAAATACAAGTTATAAATTAAAATAATAATTAACAAATACTCAAATAGTAAAAAAACAATTTCATAAAATTCATCGGTGCCCCCGGACTGGGGTTCAGCCAATCTTCTTGTGGGGGCGTGGCTTCTGTATACCTACAATAGTATCAAATTGGATTTGTTCATCTACAATTTATATCTGCGCGAATCTTTATTTCGTTTCCATTTCACACCCAATCAAAATATTATTAGATAATATGTGAGGTTAGCAAAGGCATCAATATCCAAAAAAAAATTGAATGCAGTCATCGAAGATTACTAATTTATAATGTACTGAATATGTGTAAATTTTTTACGAATTTTTTTTACGTAAATTTTTTTTTACGTAATTTTTTTTTCATTTTTTTCTTATCTTTTTTAAATAAATATTTATTCCTTAGAATGTATAAATACCGTCATTTTTGACGGGTTACAGCTAGTAGATACATAAAATCTAGAATTCGGTACATTTTAAATTAGTAATCCTCGTTGACTGCATTAAAAACATTTTTTTAATTTTTTGGATGTTGCCTTTCCTTTTATACCCCACAAATTAATAATATGTAGCATTTGATATAATATACCTACCATTTAATAAGAATACCTGCTGATTTTAACAATATTGAAGTTAGTGTAGGAGATATAGCTGTAGGTATATTATTTTTATAAATATTGTTATTAAATTATACATTCATTTTGTTATACATGTTGTCTTCTAGCTAGTAGTAAAAACTTCGGGAGAGTCTTCTTCATTTGATTTTGAATAGAAAATATTATTTTTACTTCGGGTGAATTGTTGACAGTTACAGTGATAATTTTTGTAAATTATGTATATAAATTTTAATAATTTTTGTAAAAAATAAGACTATCATGAAAGTAATTTACATAAATATGATATTTTACAGTTTTAAAAAAGATAAACTCAATAAATCAAGGTGTAAAAAATATTTTCTATTCAAAATTAATTGAAGAAGACTCTCCTGAAATTTTTACTATTAGCTACGAGACACCCTATATACCTAACAATTTGCATGTATTATTTAAAAATACCATTGAAAGAAATAATCTACTTATATCTCCTTAACTCACTTTTATATTGTTAAAATATATATTTTCCACAAAATATAAAATTGTACAGAGTTGAACAAAGCCCTTCTTCGTGCGAGGGGATTGGGACACAGCGGAGTATGTCTCCCTCGCATATACTTAAAACACATTTATAATGCAGTTTAAGTACCTATTTATTTTTGCATAATTCGCGATTTTTTTAAAAATAAAGGTCATATTATCATGTTATCATATAAAAATGTTTTATTAAAATAATGTCATCTTATAAACGTCATTAAAATATCAAATATAATTATTTAAAAGGAGTATTGATTTTAGGAAATAGGTAACATATAGATTTTTTATTTTAAATTTCTGGGAATGCGCTGCCAATCATATTTTTACTTCGGTATCTAAAGTTGTGTGTTCTTAGATTGAAGTTTTGCCCCGCTAATGTCAATGGGCAGGCCCTATCGACTCTTGTCAAAAAGCAGAGAGAGTACAAAGCTATTTCCAATTCTGGTGAGGTTCCAATAAACATGGTGTCAACAGGCTTATCAATTCCCTTCATGTTGAAATGTAACTTCAATATTGCTCCTTTCTGAAATCGAAAATAATTAAATAAATATTATTTTAATATAAAGAAATGAATGGTTTATTTTTAAAAATCCCTTTTCCACAACTACATATTTTTATTTCGATAAACCATTTTGCTCTTAAAATATTATATGAATGCAGTTAGAAGGTATAATTATTATTTAGCTTTATAATAACAAAAAATACGAATCAGAATGTGTACATCAAAATTATGAATAAAAGGTTAAGGCCCGGTTGTTTCAAATTCGATCAAAGTAAGCGTAGAGTTTAAACTGAAATTTTACGTTCTCCACCAATCAGACGATCCGTTTTCGTAAAAATCTATGCTTTTATCGACCGCTTACTTTGATCGAACTTGAAACAACCGGGCCTAAGTAGGTATATTTTAAAGACTTTTAATGGACTAATAGTTTTAGTAAGTTAGAAAAATGAAATAATAGTTTTTAATGGTTGAAGTCTTCATTTTTAATATTTAATGTACTTAAATTTAAGTGCCAGAAGTAGTTTAATAATGAAAAAATGAGATAGAACAAAAAAATCATATTTATATTTGCATATTATTTTTAAAAATCTCTATGTGCCCTTATTTTCTCGTGTTTTATAACTTCATTCGACTATGTATACAGGATTATTTGAAAAAATTAATAACCTCGCAGGACCTATATTCCTGCCTTGATTATGAGTCGAAAATGTTCAAGCTATTATGACCTAATTAATATCAATAGTTATGGAGATATGCGACATCAAAGTTTGCATTTTTTTTTAAATATTTCTGACTTATTTTTTGTAAAACGTTGGACTATCATTACAGTAACTCATATCGATTATTCATTCTTTTCAATACAAGTTAAATAAAATTATAAAAACCCTGAAAAAATTCCAATTTCGATGTTTTCCAATTGGAATTCGAATTTATTTTTTTGTTTGACTTGTATTAAAGGGAATGAATTTTTCATATTCGATATAAGTTACTGTAATGATAGTCCAACTTTCACAAAAAATAAGTCAGAAATATTGAAAAAAAATGCAAACTTTGATGTCGCATATCTCCTTAACTAATGAAGGCAGGAATATAGTCCTGCGAGATTATTAATGTTTTACAAATAACCCTATATATTTTTTATAATTAAAAATGAAAATTTTTAAAGTCAAACAAAATAATTAGTCCCGTAGAAAAGAAAATTACGAAACTAGTAAGAACTATTGTTTACTAGATTCGTAATTTTAACAACACAAAAACGAAAACAAATCTCAAAACCGACTAATGTGGTATATTTTAATTATAGAACTTTAAAATAAAATAAAACACATAAAAATCGTGGTAATGGCCATGGTATCGGCTTTATTAGAAAGATAATTTTGTACCATAAGTGTTTAAATATGATTACGATACCACGATTTTCGAAATAAATTTGCTCAATTTACATATTTTATAATTTGCAAGCGTTGTTTTAGCATAAGCCTATTCATGGCAAAATGGCAAACCAAACTGATCACAAATCAGCTGTCAACTATTGAAGGAAATTGTGGTCAGCGTTTAACGATACCCAGGATCCCGATTTAACTAAATTTTAAAATGCAGGTTGGTTTGGAGGCGGAGAAAGGGAGGTGTATTTTTGTGCAGACTCTAAAGAGTAATAATGTATGCAAAATTTGATCTATCAGATCAAATTTTGCATACATTATTACGCATACATAATCAGACAAACAAAATGGAGAGTTACGTGTACGGAATATGGGAAGGGGTAACATTAATTTTCTCAGGAGAGGGAGTGGGAGGGATGAGAGGGGAGGGGTCCTAAAGAGTATCTATGTAAAATAGCTCTGTGAAAGGGTGTAGGATCGTATAGAGAACAGACGGACATATATATACAATTCAATGTTGTATTGACAGACTGATAGAAACATATTTTGTAACTTTCTTTCAAATCATGCGTCATTAATTTACTAGCAATAATATTTTTAGTCTAGTTGTTTTTGGCCACCTCCAAGGCAAGCAACAATTCGGGCACCATTCCAATTGGACTCAAGATAGATAAACATAAAGAAAAAAAAATTGGAAAAAATAACTCATTTAAATAAGACGCAGTACAAAAAATATTCTACGACGTAAGAATGATCACTCTTTTAACAGACTTATTTAGACACGTGCATGGAAGCGTGACTTTTTCGTAAACATATATTCTGAAAAAAAAATACTTAAATATTTTTGTGATAGAATATTATGATAGAGAAAGCATGGGTAATATGACATAACAGGGTAAAATAATATTTCGCACCTAATTCGAAATACTCGGTCTCTGAGGTGCCAGTCTCTACTGCAACACATAGCTTCAATGATACTTACCAACCTGCCAAAACACTAGCGCCAAAATACTAGCCTCGTGTACGGGCAAGAAGGAGCGTATTTCTGGCAGTTAAAAGATTATTATTTACCTCAGATTTTTTACAATTTTTGGCAGGTTTTCTATGTTTCTATAGGTATACATTTACTTATAATTAAATCGATAGATTATTAGATCTTTTATGATATATCGTTTTTTTTTCACAATTACATGATTTTCTGCATCTTTTTTTGTTTGAATTATTGTGGTAAATGTACAATGAAAGCGCTCAGCCTCATCCTTGCGCGATTTGTTTCCTCGTCAAATTTTTGGACGGCTGTTTGTAACCCTCTGGTGATTTTGCTAGCAAGGCGACGTCATCTGTAAGGCGTCTGATACACATGCTTATTTAGTGGCACGTGAGCATGCGCAGTATCGACCTTCTCTAGGCCCTGCTTATTAGTGGCATGTGTGTACGCACATTGCTAGTAACGAGCATGCCACTAGCCATACAACCGCCGGTTGATTTATGAACATGCCACTAATTAGCATGTGTATCTGTAGCTTAAATAACAGTTTCCCCACCTCCACTTCCCCGATGTTCACCCGTTATGAGCAATGCTGTTTCGGCTGATATTGTCCATAAATACCGTGAATAAGATAGGCAGCATTGGACAACCTTGTCTGAGCCTTTTGTTTTGATGACGAATTCACTCGACTTTTGACCTGCTATTCTGGCACAACATTTGCTTTCGTTATATAAGGCTTGGATTGCTCCTAATAGCTTGCCGTCAATACCGTATTCCTGTAGGACACTCCATAGTAACTGAGGTGGAACTCTAAAACGCCTTTTCTAAATCTAGAAATGCCTTGTATATCGGCCTAGAAAACTCCCGTGACTTTTCAATAGCCTGCTGCAGGGTGAATAGCTGGTCCGTTGTCCCTCTTCCGCTGCTGAAGCCACATTGCTCCTCCTGTATTTTTCCCTCTGTGATTCTACGACATTTTTTCGAGGATTCTAGCGAATATCTTTCCTGGTTGACTTCCTCTATATTATTACTATTATCTTCTTTCTTGTACACCCGTTTTATTGATTGTATTATTTGTATAAATCTACTTATATTATTTGATTAATTACACCTAAATGTTTCGGTAATACCTTTCCACCGTCAGGGTGTTATATATATGTCAAAATATCAAAATGAATAATGTCTTTTGTTTTTCTAAATTATTTGAAAAATTATTTTTAATTTATTTATTTGCTGAGGTTCTTGATTACTCGCAATTATTGGAAACAATTTTAGAATTGGGCTAGTAGTTAATTTTTTTTTAATTGATTATTAATAATATTTTGTTAA
This sequence comes from Agrypnia vestita, assembly GCA_016648135.1. Taxonomy (NCBI): domain Eukaryota; kingdom Metazoa; phylum Arthropoda; class Insecta; order Trichoptera; family Phryganeidae; genus Agrypnia; species Agrypnia vestita. The sequence goes on along the minus strand of JADDOH010011134.1, from coordinate 84,391 downwards.
CATTAATATTACATGCTTTACTAATTTCTAATGATTCTAAATTATTCAATTTCAGACCAAAATTATCTACGGCTTGTCCACGCGAAGTTCATTATCCGGGTTAGCCACTGTAGTGCGGTCTAACTAGATAAATGAAAAATAAAATATTCAGGCCCGTAATGTTCTTTCTACTGTTCAGATCGGGGATTTAAATAGCTTTAAACCTTCTCCGGATCATTTTGCAAAAAGACGCGCGTAGGTAAATCAGTCCACTGTTTTTTTTAGTCTATAGCGGACACACACATGACCATTGTCTTTTATACGTATACATATATAGATAGATTAGGTACTTATTTCTCTTCTTGAAAAATCTATTAAATTCTAACTTTGATAGCGCTGTTTCACTGCCTAATAGTTAAGGAATAAAAATTATTAGAATATGGAGATATTATTTTATATGAATTAGTACTTACGTCTGCTAGTTCGACTTTCTTCAAATATCCCAAGTAATTGGCGCGATTTGCGGCTTCCTCTGCCTGGAAGTATATCCAGCTATGGAGACCTAAATTACGAAGAATATATAAAATTAGGTCATAGAGCCAGAAAATATTTATTGTCATATGAAAATACAAAAAGAAGTAGGTTAAAAGTACCTGAAACCTCTCCATTCTTTATTTCTGATACAAATATGTGCTCGAATCCGGAACTCCCAATTTTTCCTTGCCCTCTGGAGTACATGTTGAACCACAGCTGCTTCAAAACATCCCTTTGCTGTCTCGGGTCTGGAGTCACTAAACCTGAAAAGACATGTTATTTTTACTGTAGTAAATATATTTAAAAAAAAAACACGTTAATATTTAAATGTACCTAGTAAAAAGTAAAAAATACATTTTCGCAAAAAATGTTTGCCTCACCCTCCAAATAAAAGGTGGGCACTTACGATATTGATATAGATTACAAATTTCTACTGTTGATGGAGGGAAAGCGCCCACGCTTTTACTTGAAGAGTGAGGCAAACATTTTTTGGCCGAAAATTTATTTTTTGCTTTATAGTATATTTAAACATAAGCGTGGTTTTTAATTTTTTTCATAATTCATTTTCATTTCATTTTTCATTTCATTCATTTTCATTTTTAGTATTTATATTACCCAGCAAACAAAATCGACTAGTGCCATCTTTTGGTGAGCGCATTAACTAACTCCCATGTAAAACTTTGATTAATTAATTATGATGGATTAATTGATTAATTAGTGAATCGATTCATGTTATATTGTCATCGAGAGTACATCTGTGTGCAAAATTTCAGTTCGATTAGACATTGGAAAGCGGGTGAAATATCGGTTATAAGATTTCGTCCTGATAAACAGATGAAACTTAATATATCTTATTGAATTTTATTTATTCTCCTTATTTATTTAACCACACAGTTCGCAACAGGGCTCATCAACTGTGATGCGAGTTAAAGTTATAATTTTATAAGTGTGGAGATATCATCTATAACAGTTATAATTTTAAAAGTTAATTCAATGGCATCATCCAAGAATAAATTTTTATTTAAAATCTGTATTATATTATAATGTCATTATTTATGCTGCAAACCGATATAAACATGGATTTGTATTTTACATTTGCAATTATAAACTTGTAAGAAAGGAATATTTTATCTCACATTTTTGCTACCACAATCCATCTATAAATATTAGATTTAACCTGTTTCTTGTATAACATTATATACCTATGTATATTTCGTATTTAAATTACTTTTATTGTACATTTCGGTGGTTTGTATTCTCCTAAGAGGCGGTTATATCAAGATGGATTATAGTAATCTTTGATAAAAAACATAGATTTTTTTTTACGAAAACGGTTTGTGTGATTAGAATAGTGGAAAACGCAATAAACCATGGTTTAAACGAAAGATTACTATGAACCAAGATGATATAAACGGCCCTAGGTCTGTCCAGATGAAATATGTTGTTCTTATTTGGTTTTGTGTTCTGTCAGATTAAAATGAAATAATATATGTATTAATTGCCAATTTTTTAATTGATTCTCACTATTTCAAGGGACTAAAATAATTCATTATTGAAGTGAAACATTGCTATTGAGCGTTGCATCACTTATATCAAATCAAAACGTAAACGCCCTTAGTAAAAATATATAAAATAAATCATTATTATTCATAAAATATAAGAAAACAAAACAGTCCCTGTTTATTTTTCTTATTAGTGAATTAAGTTGTTGGTGTAGTGGTTATGACTCTCGCCTAGTGATCCGGCGGTTGTTAGTTCGAGCCTCTTAATAGGACACCAGCAAGTTAGTCCTATTTTCATAGCACAAGCGTTTAGCTTATTTAGAAAATAGTAAGAAATGCGACACATACTCCGTGTTCGCATCTCTATTTAAAAGAAAAATGAGAATTGTCGCACACCCCTTAATTATTAAAAGACGACATGTTGTTTGTCAAAGTCGTTACATCCGCTGATGATGATGAATATATTATGATAACTAGGTACCAATTCAAGTGTGTTATTTACCTTTATCTTTTAAGAATGTCATCAAATGTCTTATGACAGGTGTGGCCATGATCGCATCTAAGAATTCATTTTCTTCATTTTTCTCCTAAAACAGATTATTTTTAAAATAAATGCGTATTTTGCATGTATTTGAGGAAACATAAATTAATTATTTACCTGCGGTGTCACATGCTCATTTACGGTAGTGTCCTGCTCATAATTATCCAATAAAACTTTCATAGCTGCGATCGTCGGTATACTCCAGGCTGCTGGCTGGATCGTCAAGAGTCTGCAAATAGATTATTTATTGTTGCAATTTATGTCTAATCTCACTTCTTATACACGTATTAAATAATATTAAATCTAAGAATTAGAACTTGTACTTAAATCTATAGAATAAACATAAATCTTAAAATAAGTACTTGTTGTAAATACTTACGGTTGAGGAGCGAGGTCATCTTTTGAAAAGGACGATGTCTTGCCCTGGTAATTTACTGTTATATATTTCGCCGCGTTGTTGGTGTCTTTTCTTAACAAGGCTTCGCTGACTTCTTTCAGTTCACTGTCACTAACTATTTCCTTGGTTGCACCAGCGCTTGCGGGCTGCGGCGAAGCGGTAGCTGGTGGTAGCTCCTCTCCAATAACAAAAGGCCGCAAGAACTGCGACGACTTTGGCGTATTTCCAGGAGAAATGCTCGGCGGACTTCCTCCAGGTTTACTGTTTCCCGCTACGACAGAACTCCAACTTACAGGCTTTGTTGGTACTGCGGGAGCAGCGACCGTTGTTCCGCCGCTATTTGGCAAACTGGGAAAAGCCTCCCGAGTCGGTAATCCCACAGACGGTTTCTGATTTCCAATCACATTACCCGGTTGCGGTCTGGTTGGTGTAAGTGGACCGGAATTACTTTGTAAGTTCAAATCAGGTCTGTTGTTGCCCTGTGTATTTATACTGGGTCCACTGCTACCCTGTCTATTCAAGTTGGTATTTTGAGTAGCGGGATTTTGTCGGTTTCCCGGAGAACCATGTCTTTCAAAATCTGTAGTTCTGTCGTTAAATTTATTTATAAGCTGCTTAACAGCCGATGCCGGAGTTGTCGGTTTGGTTGTGCCGGGAGTTGTAGCAGTTGAAGTGGGAGTTGAAGCCGTGGAAGTTGAAGTCGATGATGATGAAGTCACTTGATTGATGCTTTGTTGACCGGGTTTGGTTGCAGGTGGCACCGCAGGCCTCCTATTGCCCTCAAAAGACAAAAAATCCCTGTTTGCATTTTCCAACGCTTCTGTGAGTCGCCGATTGAGACCTAAAAAAAACCTTTATAAGTGACAATGTTATTCTTGGATATTTAATATATTAGGTCCTTACATATGAAATTGGCGTTTAGTATGGGAGGAACATTAAGCCGATTTTTTTTTATTATAATATATTTATTTAATCAAAGTATGTACCATTGCTATCTATGCACTTTTGCCATCTCATAGGTAGTTCATCGATCCCTTTACTAAAAAAACCATTCGGACGGGAATCAATAAAATCTTTGAAGGCGGTTTGGACTGCCCCATCGGAGTTGATTTTTTTCCTTTGCAAGAAGTTATCCAAATTTCGAAAAAAATGGTAATCTGTTGGGGCAAGGTCCGGAGAGTACGGTGGATGTCTTAGACTTTCCAATTGAAGCTCCTCTAATTTGGTAGCCGTCTGTTGTGCAGTGTGTGGTCTAGCGTTATCATGAAGCAGCAGTGGCCTAGAGCGATTAACCAGCTTCGGTTGTTTAGCAGCTAGCTTTTCCATCATGGTTTGCAGTTGCTGACAATAGACATCGGCCGTAATCGTCTGGCCAGATTTAAGAAAGCTGTAGTGAACGACACCAGCACTAGTCCACCAAACGCTCACAAGTAACTTTTTTGGAGTCAATTTTCGCTTGGGGCATGGTTTGGCTGGTTCGGCAGGGTTCAGCCATTGCGATGAGCGCTTTCGATTATCGTACAGGATCCACTTTTCATCACAGGTAATGATTCGATTTAAAATCCCTTCATTATTGTGCCGGTTGAGTAATGCAACGCAGCAGTCAACGCGCGTTTGTTGATTTGCTTCACTCAATTCGTGAGGTACCCACCTTTCAAGCTTTTTCACCTTACCAATTTGATTCAAGTGGATTAAAACAGTTTTATCACCGCAGCCTGCAGCTAACTCGGATGTGGTTTGCGATGGATCCGCTTCCACAATAGCCTTCAATTCTTCATTATCAACTTTGGTCTCCGGCCGTCCACGGGGCTTGTTCTGCAGGTCGAAATTTCCAGAACGAAAACGTTGGAACCAAAAACGCACTGTGTTTTCTTTTGCGGCACCGTCGCCATACACATCATTAATCCTTCGAGCCGTTTCTGCAGCACTGGTGCCACGGTGGAACTCGTACTCGTAAATAACGCGATATTTCATGTTTTTCATGTTGTAAACTGAGTGACGCAAAGAAAAAAACAATTGAGGAAAAAACAAATGAATTATAATTTTCAAAACAAAAATACATGAGTAAATAGCTGTATAAATTTGGATTTGGAATTCCTAACCAAAGAGAAGATATTTGAGATCAAATTTGCCAGTACGGCAAAACGCCAATTTCATATGTAAGGACCTAATATTAATAGTCAAATTAATCGTAAGGTTTTTTTAATGTTTTTAATTATTTGCCAATTTTCTGCTGTTTAGAGATTCTTAGGAAAAAATATTGATACTTAAATTTATGTGCATACTCATCATGTGCGTATATGTTCCGGGGCCAATGGTCCCTTCATCAAGATACTACCTCTACTAAAAATTAAAATTCTTTTGATATAAATAAGGATTTGGAAAATTTAGAAACAAATGTAGGATTAGAGTTAATTATTTTTTTTATTTAGATTTATTACCTTAATTAGAAATTTTGGAAATTACAATAAGTGTTAATAGCAAATTAAATATTATAAACAATCAAATTACTTTTGCAAATAGTTACTTTTTAAATTTGCTTTTACATTAGTTTTTAATTATTTATTCAGCTCCCATATATGTTAATGTCCATACTTCGATTTTTCATTTTTAGTAAGCGTTTATCCCGATGAAAAGACCGTTTTCCCAATACATTCTTGTTGATAATTTAATAAATAGTGGTTTATACAAAGTTTTTTGTTAAATAATGTTACATCAGACTGATATGACTATGAAAAGTAATAGATATAGAACAAAGGGGCAAATAAAATAGCACAATATCACTATACATACTTGGAAGTTAAATGGTACAGCATGTTGTAACAAAACATACAAATGTTGTAACAAAACACATTCCAAGAAAAAAGTAAAATCCTAGAATTTGGACAGCGATGTAGTAACATTGTTTACATGTTTCAAATGGTTTCTGTTTATTAAAAATGTATATTTCTAATTTGGCTTGTAAATACTCCTCCCATAAACATGAGTTATTGGCTCATATTATGGCTAGTACCTAGTAAAATATAATGGAATATTTAGAATGTTATAATATAATGAACATTATATTATAATCATTGTAATTATCTGTTATATAAATTATAATCATTGTATGTATCTGTTGTACAAAATAAATAAATATTTTCACACATTATACGAAAATAATTTTGAAAAAGTATTTTTATCGTATACCTTAGTATCTCTCAATGATAATATTTGAACTTATTATAGTTGAACCGTGACATTTATATACATAATATATCTATTCATGATATGTCTCAGTACATATGTACGTGTACAGAACATTTCTACGAAATATTGTATATTACTGGTAATTCCATAATATCTTATTATCGTTTGACCTGCTTTCGATGTCGAATACGACTTAAACAGAGTACCAAGTACATATAAATTAATAAGAAAAGTAGGTTCTTATAATATATGATTGAATGGCTGTATAGGTACAACGGATAGTAATAGGTCTATCCTATTCATTTTAAATTTAAGGAAACTCAAACAGAAAAAAGTATAATAAACAGAGAATAAATGATTTTATTATTTAAAGGGAACAACAAAAATGTTCTCAATTATAATTATGATTTTAATAAAATTATAGAATTCACTTTGTATTTGATCATACGGGATTATTTAAGCCAACCGGTTTCGAAAAAATAATTTTCCTTCATCAGGTTAATAATAACTACGCGTAAAAAACTAAAGAAAAGATCGCTGAGATGGTTTAGCCACGTGGAACTGAGTCGAGTATCATCCGCGGGAGACCTTGCACGACCAGATAAATAAAGTATTGGTGGATGGCTCTGTTAGAAACTTCAACAGCAAACAGCGTGCATGAGAAGTTGTGTGAGGCAAAAGTGGTGTGCCAGGACTGAAGAGTGTGGCGTGCTATCCTTTCTACCCATCCCTCTGGAAACGGCGTGAGGGTTAATTTGTTTGTTAAATGTAAACATCAAATTATTTTCTTTGGTTTCAAAAATTTCATCATTAAAAATTTATTTAAAAAATTATTCTGGTACTTGATCGTGTAAAATTAGTATGTTGAAATATATTATTATAGAGACCTATTACCTTAATGACTTTTGGGATTGGACTAATGATTCAATTTTTTTTTCATTTTAATACTGACTTTGTTTACATGTATAATAGATTTTTTTTTTTTTTTATTTTTTTTTTTTTATTATTATTATTAAACCCAAATTTTTGTTCAAAAGTACATTTTTACAAAAAAATCATTTAAAAATTCTGGGAATCCGTGACTGCTGAAACATCTTAGATGCTTTTTGATTCATATGTTAAAATCTTTCTATTCTTATCTTATAATTTAAAAGGCAATACGATCTTAACAATCAAATTTATAGGATTATGTGTATATGTTTATCGGTATAATATTTATATTAATTATATTACAATGGGGTACTGAGCAGGACCGCGCTGACTCGCGGCAGCGCCTGTGTGCGAAACCTATGATGCGCCTCTTTTTTTTGTCGTCGTATTTCGACATGAATATTTTTTTAATTTTTCAAATTTTGACTGAAAAATGTTCTCCAGTTTTATATAGTATTTTCCTAAATAGCTAAAAACGGTTCGCTTCCGTTTGGCAATTATTGCGAAAAATAAAACGCGAATTAAATTTTTACATATTTTATTTGATATATTAATTGTATAGATATTGACAAAATAGCTGACTTTTTTCTAATAATACTGATTTTACTATTACGTATGCTAAATTTTTCAAAAAAATCACATGAGTCGAAAATGTGGAAGAATATAAACATAATTATATTATTTCCATTCTTCTCGCTTTCCTGTTTGCGAAATCCTTAATAGTTCTGTGTATATCGATATGATCTAATATGGCCTCCTCTATAGATATTTTTGCTAAATTTTTTAACCTTTCCTGGCTCATTATTGAGCGCAGGTAATGTTTTAATTTAGAAAACGACCTTTCTGCGCTTGCTACTGTAACTGGCATAGTTAGCAAAATACGCAATGCTATACTATGGTGATGTTAGGGCTTACGGCTGTCAATTATATACATTCGAGAATTTTCACCACATCATCATTTAATTTTTTTGACAAAAGACTGACATGATATAATTTCTTCACATAAATTATTGGCGTTAATATCCAATGAAACATTTGCTAAAAGTTTCTCCTGCAAACGATTGCAGCAAGTTCCTAATCGACTTTGATCTTGGTCATCACTCAGTTTAAATAAAAAAACACGTTGTTGTGATTATTCGACAAATTAACTACGGAGGGTAAAGCTTGATCCAATATATAAAAAAATACATCCATTTTAAAAGAGGTTTTTGGATCATTTATAGTGTGGTCTTCGTGTTCATAATCAAAATTCTTTGGAGTTTTACGACGTCTTGGGGGTCTGGATCTGGAAGTTTCAAATTCAGACTCGATATCTAATTTTTCGGCAATTTTCATGGCAGTATTTACAATTTTCTCAAAATTTTCGTCGGTTCCGATTTCTATCAAAAACTTCTTTAATTCCGTTAAAGCATCTAAAGCTACTTGCATATTTATATCGATAGACTGTAGAATTTTGCTCATAAAATTTACTTTCTTCTATACTCGATGCTATAAATTTAGTAAATGAAAAGATACATATTTTTTCTGGTAGACATTTAGCGTCATATTTTGCCATCTGGTCGAATGATTTACCATTTGATATCTCATATAAGGCATCATAAATTTCTGGTAAATTTGTAAATAGCGGTTTTACAGCATCTATTCTGCTTGAGCATCTTGTTTCGGACAATGGTTTAAGGTTTAATTTTTATGATATATTTTTTTAATATCATAAAATTAAAATTTCAATAATTGGCGCTGGCGTTTCATCCGGCGCCCCTATTGCCTTGGCGCCTGGGTGCGCACACTTCGCACACAGGGGCGGCGCGGCCCTGGTAATTTCTGAAGTGGAATAACTCCCAATATCATGTTTTTACTACTGTCTTTCTTCTTCTTCTTCTTCTTACTGTTATAAATATTTTTATTTAATTTATTTTTACCATTTTATTTTATTTAGGTAATTAAATATACTATTTTAAAAAACTTGATTTACGATCTATATACGAGTACATTGATTTAATCTCTAGATTTTGTAAAAGTAATTTGACTTCACTTCAAAACCGAATACTCCTATGGCTGTAATAATAATCAAAATATTTTAATACATTTATAGATAAAATAAACCTATAATTTATAATTTATAGTAATAATTTTCTTGGATTTTTGCAAAAAAATATTAATCCACCATTTTTGGAATGCCGCCTGCAACTCTGCATATATCATCTTTGAAAACTATTTGCGGGAAAGACCTGGTCACTAAATATAGTAAAACAGAAACACTCATGTATCCACATAAAAAGGGACATATTTCTCTATATGATGGGAATACTAAAAATTTAAAATAATTTCCTCATGATTCTGTGAATACCGCGGAATGAAACGACAATTATCTACACATAAAATTAACAATATGTACATTTATGCAATATATGCATATTCGTTTCAATGTGACTAATTAAATAAGAATTTGCAAACTGCTTCCATATTGTGTACAACGCTAAAATATTGTAAAAGATTTGTTAAATTTCACGTTAAATTTATTTCATCTTTTATTTAAGCACATTAATATTTTTTTGTTATTTAAATGTTACACATGAATATTCTTCTTATTAGCCAACATAATATCGTTTACACAAATACAATTGTTATCTATTTAAAACAAATTATATGAATCAGCAAGATATAGAGTATAAAACAAAGTATTTGGTTTCCAGCGGGATACCTATTATATATTAATTACAATGATATAATATTACCTACCTAAATTTAATATTTAACATTCATAACATATTTACACATTCTTCGTAAAATAAATTAATCCATAACAGAATAAAAAGTTTGCGAAAAAAAGAAAGTTTACGATGAATCATTGAACTCTTCAATGTTTTGGCAAATTCCTTTCGAGTTTTGATAAGTACCTACCAATCGCTGATCATCGAAAGACAAGGTAGGTATTTCGGTGAAACAGTATTTCATAATTTACGAATAATGATTGTATATAAATGTTGGCATGAAAATCTTAGTGTTTCAAGGCTTTTCGTGTCAGAATTTAAGAAATCATTTAAGCCATCACTTACCGTAGGTGCCTCCACAGCAGATGAAGATCACCGCAAAACAGGTCAACAGAGTATTTTTATTCATGACGCTATCGCTTTAGACATTAAACAATCGAGGTGTAAAAACCTTGGGAGTTATGAGAAACCAGAACACGCTCTGTGGAATTAACTAGTTAATGCTATTAGACACAACTAATACGACGGCTTGCTACTTTGCTACGTATTATGCTGCGGAGGTAACGACGACAACTAACTACTAACAATAACCAACACCAACAACCCGCCACAATGGTTGAATGGTCATGAACGTGGGACGAGAATCTTGGTAATTGTGTTATTGACGAAACAACTCAAGGCAAGTATATTAATTATCGGTGGAAAAAAAATGACTACATATATGGCTAAATGTATATGTATTCGTAATAATTTTATAGAAAAATGGCCGTATTTCCAATGGAGAAAAATGTTATCATATATACATATATTCCTAATACACTGTTTCGCAATTTATCGCGTAAAATTCTGGGGTGACCCCAATGTCACACAATATCACTATACGCTACGTTCAATGCGCAGAGTGACCATATTTTACATCACGTCAGTTAAGATGAAAAAAATGTTTGATCAATACCGCCCAGTAAAATTAAACATTTATATAATATTTTACATAACTCTGAATGGTGTTGAAGCTTGAACCCTGAGAAAGAAAGGAAAAACACGCTCGACGCTTTCGAGGTGTGGCGTCGGCGTCGTATGCTACTAATACCATGGACTGTGAGACGAACTAATGTCTTTGTTTTTCTGAAACTCCTTACTGAAGAAAGAATTTCCTTAAAATGCAGAAAAATCATTATTTCACACTTTAGGCGTGTTGCTAGAAGAGAAGGAGATAGTCTGGAGAAATTGATAATCACTGGGACTGCACAAAAACGGAGGGCAATATCTAATAATATGGACAAATCAAGTCCAAGACATGACTGGTACTTTTCTTTGCACTCTACACAAATATTATGACATACAGGATCTAAAAATCGAGCGCGATGCACAGATAGCGGACACGAACTCACCGGAGAGGGAATTACTGGCCTGAAAAGGGCCTTCCGTTGCTGTTGAGGGTTGATGTCAGCACCTGGAAGAGATTATTCGCGTGCGGTATATAGACAATGCTATGTTGGACAAGTTTTTACTAACAATTATGTATGCGTGTTGTACTGCATTATATTAGCACTTGTATTGAATTTTTGAAATTTCTAAATAAACTTGAATATATCTAAATAAACTGTAGGGATAACTCGAAGAATAGCTTCGACAAGGTACGTTCGCCGTTCGAAGCCACGGTCGATGGGGGTACGTGTTTGTAAGCGTCCACCCCATTTGTCGATGCACCGGTAACAGCAGAGCCGCAGAAGCGGTGGAAACTCCCGGCGCCAAAATAAATATTATGGCGAATCCGGAGTGCGGAAGACGCTTCATCTACAATATGTTATAATTTATCTTGCTCTTGGCACCGACCAAAATAATACGAAATCGAAGACCCATCCCTGCAAAATAGAGTCTTCGTCCTTTTGCGACCAATCGCATCAATTTACCTACGCCATAAAATAATAGCATCGTTAAAATCTTATCTACTGTTTACAATTTGTTTTTAAATGTATAAGAATTTTATTATCCCCGATATATCCAATGAGACAGGCCCCTACGCTATAAATCCGCCTCTGAGTAGGTCGCCCGAAAATGAGATGGGCGAATAGAATGAAGAAATATGAAAATATAGATATATTTGATATTTCGGACTGGAAAGATTTGGCTCATGACATGAATGTCTGAAACTGAAAAACATTTATGGAGTCAGCCCTGAACCTGAGCATAAAGCTCCATAAGAGAATGTTGAACTTTTTTTCTATTACCTTTCAGTTCATACTAATAATAATGGTTTTACATTATTTTTTAGCCACCAGCCTAACATAATATAATAGGAAAAAATTGGCAGGGGCGATGAAAACAATTATTATTTACACAATACGACTGAGAATCAGTTCTTTCGACTTGGTTTATAGTAATCTTTCGTTTAAACTTAAACTATCAATTATTACGTTTTCTACCAATTACACAAACTGTTTTCGTAAAAATCACCATAATAGGGCAATTTCACATTTTTTAATAGAAAAAGATTTTTTTTATATGTATATAAACATTAAAAAACGATTTTGAAAACCACTATTTTAAACTCTCGAGAAAAAGGTTATTTTCGCAAATGACGTTAGGTATGACTTTTTATGTCATCTCAGCAAATTCGCGTATTTAGACGTTCATTCGTTTTTTTTTACAAAACAAGCCGACTTTTTTCTGTAGTGTGTTCATAATGTCTTTTGTTTCAGAGAAATGTTTTGTAGATAATTATATGGCACCCAAATGTAGAAATTCATTCCTGAAAATTGAATCCAACAATAAAGCATTAATTTTCAGTAAGTTATCGGATTTTCCTTGTGAAAATCCGTTCTCCGTTATTTTAAATGTGTTCTTAGATATAGTTATTTTATTAAAATATGTCAAAAACACGGCAAAATCTATATAAAAAAAAACATGCAAACACTAGTAAAAACAAAGCGACGACGAACGGTTGCCATAGAAAGAAACAAATTACAGTGGCAAACACCAAAGATCACGTATGTTTATATATAATTCTTGTTAAAAACGTCACGACCAATCACATCGCGTTTTAATGGAATCGTATTTTTTTAGATCTTTATTATAAAAATAATGAATGAAAACATTATCCCACACCATCCACACTGAGTTACAAAATATAATTTATTTTTCTGAATCTATTTCATATATTTTCATAGATATCTGTAAAATGTGAAATTACCCTATTCAAATTGATATAACCGGCACTAAGGCCCGGTTGTTTCATGTTGGATTTAAATAAAAGTTTTCGTTTTAAGTATAGATTTTTGCGTTCTCCACCAATCAAACAACCCGTTTCCGTAAAAACCTATGCTTTAAATGAACTTTTACTTTAAACCAAGTTGATACAACCGGCCCTAAGAGAGTGAAAATTGCGTTTTTCATTACTGCTATTGGCGATTCGTAATGCAAGGCAGTTGCATAAATTATTCCAATAAATGTACCATGACCTAAATTTTCATTAGTACGTTGAGCATACATTTTATTATTCTTATGAAAATTCTTAAAAATAAATGATGTAATTGTTCAAATCGACATATTAAAACAGATCATAGTATAATATTATTATAGTAGAAGTCATTTTAAAGTTTAACACTGGGTGAGTATACGTAAATAAAATAACAATCGCCAACGATTCAATAATAATCACTATGATCAATGATCACTAATCACCGTTTAATAACCGGACAAGTACTAAAAGACAAAGAATTTAATGTACATAAGGGTCATTTTTGCAATAATCTTACGGAAAAACTGGTCTGTCTATAGCCTATTTACCGATTGTCACATTGACAGATGACGTTTATAAGATAAGAATGCTATTTAAAAACTTTGATATTTTTGTCTTACTTTCAATGTAAATATTAGCATGACTTTATAAGCCGATATGAATTAAAGCAAATATGAATTTCTCGCCCCTTTTTACGCAAAAAAAACGTAATGGAGTTTACGGTGCATTTAATTATTTGGGTTGCAGCAGTTTTCTATAGTATTTACAATGTTTTCTTATTTACAAAACGTAAGTTTAAAAATTTATTTCAAAGCTATAAATTATTTTAATTTGTTTTGGGATTAATTTTACTACGCCTGTCACACTAGAAAACATTGTACCTATTGAGATAGACAATGTTTACGATCAGAATTCAACTAGATGCAAATATACAAAATACAGATTGGTTAAAAAAACTGATTATCTGTCGTCTATATTCTACCACAAATAAACATTATATACTTGGAATCTTGATAACCTTAATGTAATATGCTAGCTTGCAAATTACATTTCAGTTGTCACTTTGTTAGAATGACTGTCCCGATAAATGGTCGACCCATCTCTCTAATATAAATTTTAATCATTGTTTTTAAATTCTTTGAATACTTTAATTTTGATACAATTTCCAACATTGTATTGTACAGTATAGCCCCTAGGTGTCTAAAATTTGTTTGCCCATAAGTGGTTCACGCTCCCGGGACTTGGAGGAACTTTTGTTTCTGCATGCAGAAATTGAGTTTTTTTGTGTGTGTGTTTGTTTAACCCTTATAGTGCCGAAAAGCACCGTGGCGCTCATGGGTAGGTGTACGAAAAATCCCAGCATCTCGTAGCGGTAGTGCTTGTTTCGACAGTTCACATTTGGCGTGCGTCAGTGACGGTCGTGTTCCCGTGATAATATTTTTATTCATTAAATTCTTAATTTCTTCAATCACACTTTTTTCTTATTTATATAAATTTATATAAACATATTTATATAAACACCGTTATTATTTATATAAATTATCTATGAAAATGCACTTTTTTACTGGCATTTTAGGCATATTTTGACAAAATATTTATGGCACTAAAAGGGTTAAGTAAGGTAGGAAGGTTTTCGCTTAGATTTGTTTCACATCAAAAATGTCTAATTTATTAAATAGCTCATCTGTCCCTGTAGCTATTGGTGTTTTTTTAGAATTTTTTAAAATTGTTTACTGGGCAACAATTAAATGATCAATTACAGCCATCGTCGCTCCTCCCCGAGAAATCATACCTTGTTCAATGTTCAGTGATAGATAGCGTACTAAACTATTTTTAAAAGTTTAATGTCGAGGAAATTTCTTATATTTCTTAAATATTATTATATTATTTTTTTATTTCAATGAAAATATATGTATTCTATATGATCAGTCCATTTAGGATTAGCTTAAATTATGACACCTAAATATTTTATTTTATCATAGAAGCACTGGCAATTACTGTCGTGGGAATTGCAACCAACTTTTATTTTATATTCAATGGAAGATTGAGTATCTTATTTTATACTAGAAGATATTTGTTTTTTTGTGTTTTGTCGAGTCATTTTTTAGCAAAATTGATACACTTTTGGGCTTTTTTAAATATGATGGCCATGATTCAGCTTGGGATTGTAAAAAAAGTATCATCTGCAAAATATATAGCAATACCAATTGTGAGGATGTTGTAGATGTTATTGATATAAACTAAACAGTTTTGGACCTAGTACGCTTCCCAGTGGGACCCCGAAGCTATTAACAAGAGGTTTACTTGTGATATTATTAATTCTGACTTGGTGTTTTCTATCTGCAATATAGCTTTTGATCAAATTTTCTTACTTGTCTATTAATTTTGTGTCAAAAGCCATGGTAAAATCGAGGAGGATTGATGTGCATTTTTGTTCCTTATCCAAATACTAATGATAAAAATCTGACGCAATAGCTTTGGTTATTCCCAAATTTGTCCTAAAGCAATTGATTTTCTGATATTATTTTATTTCTCTCGAGGTATTTAACAAGTTGAAAATTATTTTTTTTTCAATTTTTTTGATAGTGAATTGAGCAGGGTTAATAGGCCTATAATTGTTGATGTCAGATTTATTACCTGCTTTGTGGATCAGAATTATTTGACCATGTTTTAGTGAGAGTGAAAGTGATCGAATTATTAGACTAAAGATGATTAAGAGCCGGTTGTATCAACTTGGTTTATAGTAATTATTCTTTAAACCATCTATATTGCGTTTTCCACTAATCACACAACCCATTTTCGTATCTATGGTTTTTACGAAAGAATAATCCAAGTTGATACAAATTAATGTAGTAGTATTGTGGGGCGTTAACAGGTGAAAATTCAATGTTTTAAGGATTTTGACCATTATAGTTATATATTTTGACCATATTAGAGGCATAAATATCCTTTAAAGAGCTAATTCCTTTTTGTATTTCAGCTTTCTCCACATTTGTAAAAAAAATTAGTCCCATATCGCAAGTTGGATTACTGGTTTCAGGTTTGGCATCAGTTGAAGGGGAGATTTGTTTAGCTAAGTTGGTCCCAATATTTTTGAAGAAGGTTGGCATGTTTACAATTATTATGTCAGGGTTATTTTTAAAGTCGGTTCCCCACTAATGTTTTATTGATTTAGGACTGTTTCTTTTTTATTTTCAATATTAGTTGCCTCCCTCATAACATTCCATATTTTTATGAGTCACCATTTTGCTGTTAACAATTCTTTGTTTGTAGTGGATTTCTTCAGCTTCTTTTATTATTTGAGTGCAAGTACATATTTTTGTACCTATTGTAGAAGTTGTATAATGTGATATAGTGAGGGTTTTTACATGTGTTTTTGTGTAGTATGCGGTATCAGTCCTTGCACATTCTAACGGGATGTAAAATCGCTCTGAAAGTCAGTAAATACACTTATAGACATAACAAGGTCCTGGAGGTACTCAGGGTGAGTGTCAGCCTGGCAATAGATAGAGCAATGGTTGGAACAAGGAGAACATTACAAAGATCAACTTTGTGAGGCCCAGTAAAAAGAGGAGGAAATCAAGTCTCATCTTCAATAATCAAAAAAGTGCAAGACTGGAGACTCAACTTCAGTAATAATAAATATTCCTAACAGAAATGTGCGCTATGGCACTGAAACCTGACATAGTTTTGTACTCCAGAACACTTAAACAAGTCTTCTAGGTTGAGCTAATAGTGCTCTACAGTGGAGACAAACATCCCAAAAGACTACACACATAAATGGAATAAATTCCAGGGTATATTGGATGAGATCTCCAAAAATTGGTTATACGACGAAACTTTGTGGAATGGAAGTGGAAGCGAGAAAACTGCCAGCCAAGTCATTTTACAACTTTCAAAAGGACCTGGGACTAAGTAAATCACAGAAAAATGAATTCTTGGAAAGAATGATAAATTTAAATTAAAATTTTTAAAAAAAAGGCAATTACTGGATCATAAAATATCAGGTTCCTATCATATCAATATTCCTACAAATAAGAGAGGGCTCCTAACACCTCTGAATATGCATAAAATGCAATAGTAAAAATGGAAGAAATGGTGTACATAGCCTTGGCATAAAGGATCCTAAAACCTGCCAACAGGTCGTAAGCTCTGTAGCTTCCATCTCATCTTTCCTCTCAGCAGCAGGTCCCTTCTTGTGGACCGTGGTTACCAATTTTTCACAAATTCTTTTTCGTATAGAAATGATCATATTTTGAGCAAATAAAAGCTTTAAAGATTTTTGTTTGATAGATTGTTCTTGTGTTTTGTCATCTTATATATGTTAATTGCTACTTGTAGATGTTCTAAAAAGTAGTTCCATGAATTTTCACAGTTAGATTAGTAGAAATCATGCCAGTTTTTGTTTTCCAAATATATTTTTAGATTTTTTGTAGTCAATTATATTGTTAGGGTGTTGGGATCCCGTCTTAGCCTTGTTCTTTAGGGGACCTAATGAAACCGTGGTTGTATAATGGTCGGTTATTGTTGATTTGTTTACAAATGTTTCAATTTTGCTATTAGCTTTAATTATAATGTGGTCCATGCAGGATTTGAGTCTTTTGTGACTCTAGTGGGAGAAGTTAAAGTACTCATAATCCCGTGATAGCTAGCCCGTGATGCCTTGAATGACACAAGCATGTTAATTAAACTACATTATCCATAATATATTTTAAATGCAATGACCAACTGACATCCATTTTGTTAATAGAATCTTATAATTTATGTATAAAATATTACTGAATGTTTTTCTATAGATAAATGTAAAACCGAAATCCTGTAGATAAATAAAAATATTATTTTAAGGTTTGGATGCTTCTGTAAAGGAGTTGACAGAAGATTTTGCTGATGGCTGGCCCCTCATTGGTAGATTAAAAGACGTGTCTGATTATGAATGGAATACTTGGAAAAGTTTTGTTGTTGATTTATCCCCCTGGCTTTTTATTCATTTCTGCGGTGCTGAATTCTTTCGGCAAAAACAAAAATATTCTCCAAAGTTTTGGTACATTTTTGTATCATTTTCTTTCATTTTGTACAAATTCGGCTTTACATATTTTTTATTCCTTGTCTCGCAGCCATGCGTATATTTACTTATTTTACAAATGGGTGGAAAATCACGATCAATCTGGTTTAGCAGCTGTTTAATATTAATTATAATAAATATTTTGAAAAAATATTATGAAAATTTACTTAATCATAATACATTTGGGAACAAAGGTATTAGCCATGAAGTTATATATATGATGGTGGTAGCTTTATCATGGATTCATCTCAGATGCTTGAGTTACTCTTTAGAAGTGACAGAATTTACGGACATCAAAGAGAAACAATTGAATTTTAGTAAAAAATGTAATGACAAAACATTGAATATGTTGAGTTATGTATTTTATTTACCATTATTTTTTTTGGGTCCTGTCATTCTTTATAATGATTTTCAAAAGTCTTTCAATATTCCATTCAAATCTACACTCAAATGGAGATTATTGTGCTTTGTTCAAAACTTTGCACGATACATGGGATGGTTTATATTTATAGAGTTTTGTTTACACTTTATATATTTTAATGCTCTGCAGTATTACTCTGAGGTGAGGAACAGTATTTTTTATTAATTTACGAATATTATTTGTATTTTGTATAAAACATATTTGTATTTGTAGATATATAATCGTGAATTGAAATTTTCTAGAACTCATATAATGTGCAAGATCATTTTAAGTTGTACAATAAAAATTATTAAAAGTAAAATAATGAAATTAAAAACTCATTTTTAACTATTGGAACTTTGACGTAGGCAAACTTCTTGTAGCACTTCTTCAGAAATCTTGAAGAAATTCTTCAGCAAATTTTATTTATTATTTTCACAGCACGTGGATCGATGCCGTGATCTTGCGGCCAATAGGAGAAAATGTTCAAGTTTGTGTTTTCTGGGGTATTACGCCGTGTTGTTACGACCTTTCGGGCCGACGTTTCGGATCCCATTGCAGGGTCCATCATCAGGGGTGATGTGTTGGATGACACACATATCAGCCCTATTTGACACACACATCAGCCCTGTTTTCAAACACATCAGCCCTGATGATGGACCCTGCAATGGGGTCCGTAACATCGGCCCGAAAGGTCATAACAACATGGCATAATACCCCAGAAAACACAAACTTGAAGATTCTGAGTGGCCGTGAAAACCTAAGAACATTCTTAGAAGAAAATGTATTACCTCTTAAATATGGTTAATATTAATCGTATTATAAAAGTTTTCACTATTACCTACTATTTTACAAACAATTATTTGTTTCTTTTCTTGGCCACACCAAACCTATCCTGCAGAATTTGTGGGTGTAAACTGTAAACCACAAATGTATGTGCAGATATTCTAAACAATTATTTAAATTCTTACCAAATTATGCAGTTAGTTTTATTTTATGTCAAAAATATCTACTTACTTTCTAAAATTGATTTTTGTTTGAATTTTGTGATGTTCAGGTAATGTATCAATAATATTTTAACTAAATTATTTTATTTGAATTACTAAAATATTGTATGCACTTTGCAAATTGGTGTTCATATTTTATTTTTATATTGTTTATGTTTACAGATGATAACAATAATGTCTGATTGGTGCCTATATGGTGGTGGGCTCTGGATGGGCCTCTACTTTTATCTTAAATATTTAGTAGTATATGGAATGTCAGGAACATTAACAGCATTGGATCATATTGAACCAGAAACTCCACCACGATGCATAGCGAGAGTTCACCGGTATTCACAAATGTGGAAATATTTTGATGTGGGGTTGCACAAATTTTTAATCAGGTGAAAAAAATAAAAGAAATTATTAGTATGTACAGCAAATTTCCTGTCTTTTTTTAAATTATTTTTGAGTAGATGTGAACACAGAATACATGTCATATTAATATCCTTATTATTTTCAAATTAAGCTAGAAGCTTGTTCTATGAAAATATGACTAACTTGCTGGTCTCCTGGAATGGGGATCGAACCACGACTACTGGATCACTACGCCAGAGTCTTAACCTACGAGCTGCTGGGGACAAATTTATAACTTAACTCCTAGAGTTAACTGACATGTTTCCTTTTCATTAAATTCCCAATTAAAAAAACATTTTATTTGCGAAAATATGCATCATTATAATCAAGAAAATAAAATAGAAGTTCATGTCTACCTATTAGAATGTGAAGGAAAATAAATTTTAATTTACAAATCTGTTAGCTAAAAGGGTCTCATTGTAAGTCTGAACTTAGGGTACTAAACAAAATTTGTAATCACTGTGGCAATGAACATGACACTTTAAAAAATATATATGCATATGTGTACATATTTTCATTTTCATTTTTATCCCAAAAGTTCATATAAAATATGTATACATATTTATTTTCCAGGTATATTTACAAGCCAGCAATAAAAGGAATTGAAAAACACAATGTGATATGGTTATCGTTTATGAGAGCCTTTGCTTCATTAATTTGTTTTACATTTGTGTTCTTCTGGCATGGTGCTCACGGTTTTATTCTTATTTGGACAATCCTCAACTATTTGGGAATCGTTATGGAAAGTGTGGGCACTACAATATCCCAAAGTGCACTTCATAGAAAATTTAGAACATCTATACTCAAGACAGACTCTATGAATGATAATTTTAATGCTCTTTTGTCAACTCCTATACTAATCATTTCCGCATTGTCTAATTTTTATTTCTTTGCGGGATCGGAAATAGGCAATATTTATGTCCAGAGACTTTTTGAGCAATCTTGTTACAGCTTTATTATAATGTTTACATGTCTTTACAGCTCATGTAGAGTTTCCCAATTCCTGAATTTAGTAAATGCAAGAAAAGTTCTTACATAACCCTTTTTCACAAATTTTTATGAGTTAATTGTTACCATTTATGAGAATACTGGTAGTCGACCTTACAATCAGTGCATCTTGGAATTTTAACCTTAATTCTTCCGAGATCTCGGTTTTTTCTACTTTGACTTTTCTTAAAAAAGATTAATAATATACAACATAAAATTGGTAATTAAGTAGAATTTAAGTATGGCAAAAGTGTTGATTTTTAATTCTGTGATATTTAAAAAACATTCCTATTTATTTTATAAATAAAAATGTAGTCCCCTCGTTATTCACGGGGGTTACATTCATAGTAATAAAGGGATTCTATTCCCAAGTATGAAATATGTATATAAATTTACTAGGAAAAGTAGTTTTGTTCTACCTACATATGTATGACAGTAATTTTCCGACTTGTGTAAATTCGGAAATATGTAACATCTTTTTGCATTTTTACAGATATTTTATTTGTTTGTTTCACAATAACATAGTGCATATAAGTAAAACGATGTTAATTCAAACACGTAAAATTTTACACACACAATACTAAAAATGTTAAATTCATAAAACTTAATAATTCGAAAACCCCGTTTTTTTTTTTTAATAATTTTTGAACCCTTGAAATACACTTAAGACTTAGAATACACTTCAGACACTGCGGCAGACTTCTACATTTAGGTACTTATACAAGGTACATTTTGCATTTTTTGGAATATGGTGAACCGCGGCAGGTTTAAGAATTGAAAAATTAGATTCACTCATTTAAATATATTAAGATGTACGGTTAATGGCAGACAATCACCCCGCTATTCGGTGGCGGAGCCCGGAGCTAATTGATTAATTTTCTCTTATCTCACCGGCGGGCATCTTTCGCTGCGTTGCTATTGCGTACAGACGCACATTGACGTGATGACCAACCTTTGGTTGCCATTCTGCTTTAGTTTGCACGCTAATTTAAAATACGGGTCAGATAGCCGAGTTTTTATTTCACAACTATATATGTATACAAAACATGTAAAATAGACTATAGCTATTGTTCTATATGAAAGCATTGTTCTGTATAAAAACACTTTTTAAAACTATGTCTGAAATACAGTGAAGACTTTCCACCAAGAACGAAAAAGGCTGAGGATGAAAATTGTGCAGGTAATGCTCAGTCTGCTTTCTTGTAGCGCAGTAGGCTGTCCTACTGCACCACTAGAAAAATCTTATTCTATTTACGAGCATAATGTTCACATTGTGCTCGTAAATAGAATAAGATTTTTATTTACGGAGTTTATGTCTTTGAGTGTCATAAATTTTTGCTGACTTCATGATTCTTTTATTTTATATTTAGTAAGTTTACATTTCCATATCAGATGTCAAGTATGTGAATTTCAGTGTTGATGTCATTTATATTTTTGACAATTTTTTTAATTTATGTGAATTGTTGATTATTTAGAATTTGTTAACTGGGATTAATTAATTAGAGTCACAAAATACACTTATGATAAACTATCATGTAAATAAATGCAGTTAAATTAATAATTATACATAAATATTCAAGCCATTTTATTAATATGACATGGTATACAATATAACATCTTTTTGAATTATTCCTATTTCATAAATAAATTAATTAATTAATTGAAAATCTCAACTTATAATCTAAATATCACATCACAAAGTTAAAACTTTGTAGATACCTGGCCCTTTTAGAAGTAGGTAAGAATGCACATGAAGTGCTTCAATAAGATTTTTCGCATCCCCGGTTAAATTACATGCCTTATGAAGCTGGCATAGTTCAGCACTTGTAAAAACATCTTTCCCCAACTTTATCGCTCTCTTAGTTATTATGTCAATAAATTTCTTAACCTGAAATATAATCAATAACACTTTAAATGTAATAGTAAATAAACACATAGTTAGGATTAACCAAAGGTGTATGTAATCAATAAGGGATGGTTAGTAATTAGTAATGGTAATAGTTAGCGAAAATCGTAGATTTTTACATATAATTCACCAATTAACCTGATTTCGTAAAAATCTATGCTTTTTGCTTAAGAAGCTGGCAATGTGAGCAAAATTTCATTTTTTTTTCTTATTGCATTTTGTATTTTTATTTACATTTTTTATGGAAAGATACATATTTTAAAATTTATTTACCAGGTTCCATATATTTTAAATATGGATATCTTCTTAACATACAATACATACATACCACACAAACTTAATTATTTATCAATTAATTAGTTACCAAACCAACAATGTTTTAAAAATGAAGAAAATGGCTCCACTTTGTGGGTCTTTTATGACTGTATAAACTTCTGATATGCCTTTTTTTTCAATAATATTACAAAGTAAATGATTATCTTAAATTTATTAAATTTATTGAAAAATCCGTCAGTTAGTTTACTTACAATTTATCTTTTAAAAAACACTGTTTTTAAAAAAGCTTTATTTGTGTGTTTTTTTCCAACCCTATTTAAATAGTTGACATTTTTTCCAATGAATCTAAGGAATAGATACTAAAAAAAATAAAAATATTGGTTGATATTTCTGATTTCAGTTTTTGAAAACATACATATTTAAAACATAATAGGCAGTGACTTGATTAAATAGCTGAAATCAGGAATTAAGAATAAGTTTTTGATTTGTTTTTATTTTAAAATAATAATACCCATTTTAATTTTAATTTATTGAAATAAAAAAGTGTAAACTATGTAAAAGGGTCGAAAAAACCATACAAAAAATGTTTTGTGTTTTTTAAAACATTAATTGACAGATATTGCATTAA
This sequence comes from Agrypnia vestita, assembly GCA_016648135.1. Lineage (NCBI taxonomy): Eukaryota > Metazoa > Arthropoda > Insecta > Trichoptera > Phryganeidae > Agrypnia > Agrypnia vestita. The sequence goes on along the minus strand of JADDOH010011134.1, from coordinate 60,708 downwards.
TTTTGAGAAATTAAAGATAATTGTTTACTTTGTAATATTATTGAAAAAAAAGACATGGACACAAGTCCACACAGTTTTATAAAGCCCATAAAGTAGACCTATTTTCTTAATTTCCAAAATATTGCTGATTAAATAATCTAGTTTGTGTCATTTTGAAAAAATATACATATTAAAAATATAAGAAATCTAAGGAATAAATTTTAATTTGATACCTTTCCATGTGATTCGGAATGCGAGAGAATCTATGAGAAAAAGTGGTGCATTTCGTATACATTGCCAGATGATCGCCTTAACTATTAGCGTTACCAACAATTAAACAACCAGCACTAAGGCCCAGTTATATCGAGTTGGATTAAAGTAAAAGTTCGTTTAAAGCATAGATTTTTGCGTTCTCCACCAATCGAACCAGTTTCCATAAAAATCTATGCTCTTTATTTTTAATTACTTTAATCCAACTTGATACAATGTCTACATTATCTGTATATATTTGTACCCAGCGAAACCCTAAATTATTTCATGACCTTATCCACTTTTTCAAATGAGAAAATAGTATTTATTTGAAATATTCCATTTTATGCGCTAATAAAAATCAGCTGGGGTAGTTCTAAACACTAACCAGATTATTTAATAAATGTATAATAAACTCACTTGACCCCTAGAACTGATGCCAGAGCCATGTATAGATCGGTTAATTTGTATGGAGCCAAATTCATCACATAATGTGTCTCCTAAACTATGCTTCATCAACTCCACAATGTCCTTCGCATCTTCGGCTGTTGCTTCTTCGCGGAGCTCTACTCGCGCCCGAGCCTGAAAAACATACCAATCACTGATCAAACATATATCTTCTTTTTTTCCTGAAGTGAAATACATCACAAGGCTCTATCTTCACATATCATTACATTTATGACTTTTATTGATAAGTAAAGTCAGCACTCTCTTTAATGAAATCCAAGAGATCGAGCAATTTATTTTGTTATAGGGAGTTTTCTTATAAAGAGTAAGGAAAAAATTGACTTGTATCCGTGTATGTAAATCATAAATAATTTATTTTTCTATTAACACTATTATATTACACTAGTCATAGCTAATCAATTTCCAGTTCCACGAGATCAATTTTTTTGGTCCACATTTGAAATTATGTACATACTGATTATCTTTCATATGAAGTAATAATTTAAGTATCAAACATGCAGTGAATTTATTTCACAACTAAATCTATTTTAAAAACTTGATAGGATAGGACACTGAAGATGGCAGCCTCAGAGCAACACTAATTGGACTATGAATTTCAGAATTTTTTCCATTGTAAATATGATCAAACATTACAAATACCTAATTCCAAATTCTGAAATGTAGGACAAAGCTTTTGCTACAATTTAAGAAATTGAATCTTATTAAAAATATTCTCAGGTGTTCATGGCAGTTCAGGATTTTTATAAATTTCTGGAATATTCTGCTGTGTATCCATCTCTCTGGCTGACATTTCAGATCCCATTGCAGGGTCCATCATGTAAGCTAATGTCGCTGATGCGAGATTATCTTATTTCACTCTATACCGCAGCGGGAAAATGAAATTAAAAACAAAAAGAACAACATGTGCGTATTAGTTTCAATTAACTAACTTGTGTTAACCTAACGCAGGCTTCAAGTTGTCTCGTAGTGACGGGAGTATTACCCGCAATAGATTGGTGCGCTTTTCTCAAACTCAAAAAAAAATCCTTCAATACTTGGGCCGCCTGCAAACTTAGTGTTGGATGAACATACTTTCTGGCATATGCAATGTATTTTCTTAAAATTTCAAGAGGCAAGGGATCGAGAATTTCACCCGCTTGCATTTTCAGACGATCACTGAAAATATAAAACAGATAATTAATCATTTATCCGTGAAATTACAATTAAAGAAATGTTTACTGTGATGAATTTTCATAAAAGTTGTAATTTATTCAAAACCTATGTTTTCACATGGTTTTCCTGAAAACAATTTGTATTTGAAAAATAAGTCATTTTATGAATAATTTGAAAAAAATTATTACAGGACTTGAATTTGAAATAGATTATTATATTAACGATTCGATTAGAAGATAAATTTTTACCTTAACGGCATAGCTGATATTTGGACTGAAGAACACGAGGCTGTAATATTTGATACATTCCCAAAGGCTTTTGGTTTTTCTCCAGAATGTAAAGCCAAAACATGTTCTGAAAGCATGGCATCCAAATGCTGTAAAAATAAATACATATATGTATGCCTACACTTTCATTTTAAATACCATTAAGAACTCAGAAGAATAAACTAATACAAATCAATTTAATGTATTACCTCATTGGGCCGGTCGAGGAGTATAAAAACCAAGTCAAAACGGGATAAAAGTGGAGCACTCATGTGTAAATTTTCAGATACAGTTTTTGATCTGAAAAAATTTAAATAAACAACATATACTTTGAGGTGAAATCATTTTTTAAAATTTATTTATTTCTATACATGTATGTATGTACATATATGTATACACCAGTAGCGTGCAGCACATAGAAGCAAAAAGGCTGTGCATTTAATTATTTATATAAATCGTCTTCAAAATATATTGAAAATTTTTGCCGTATTACCTATATATAAAATATCGATTTATTTAGGAAATCTTATTTACAATACTTATTTTATAGTGCAGTTATTTTTGTGGATTGAAGCTACTCAAAATAATTCATAACTCATAAAAAAAATTAAAATGTATATGTTACAGTGAATCTGAATTTCGAGTGAGTCTATATTTTCACTTGATTTTACAGAAGTTATAATCAACAATTAAATCACATCCAAGCAGATTTTCACCAATAGAAATTAATACAATATTTTAACTAACATCTTACTAGGGAAATTATACTCGTTTCCGAACTGTCAAAATTAAATTTGACAAATTGACATCCGTTTCGTAAAAATCTATGCTTTAACGAAATTTTATTTTAAACCAACTTGAAACAACTGGGCCTTTATTTAAGTTATTGCGTGAAAAATGTTCTTACTGCGTTATTCATTTCTTTTGTGCATATCCACATTATATACTGGTATACCGGATATTATAAAATAGTTATGCTGAAGTGTTGAAAGTTTCAGCTGCACCAATTCTTCATTATATTATATGTAACAAGATTCTAATGGCGCATGGACCTTGTTTTTCAAAATTTATTTTGCGTTTTGTGTCTCATTCTACACTAGTCCAGTCCAAAGTCACTACAAAGCGATAGTATTTCTAATTTTTATCCTTTGAGCGATAGCATATTCTCTATTCTGTGACGATAGCGTTCTGTCTCTCGAACTGTCACAGTTCTTGTTCTGGACTCTGGGTTTTGATATTCAAAGATTAGTCTTTTTAAAATTTTAATCGCGAACACTTATGATATTCTGGATCATATTGTAATTCAAAAGGCAGTCGATTAAACTCAACAAATGATTGGGTACTTATATTTTTAGGCTCGGTTGACAAGTTTTATGAAAGAATTATGATAGAAAGAGAAGGGTCGGTGACAAAAGAAAAGGTATGGACTTGCAAGGAGCTTTTTTGGGTGGGAGAGGATGCATTGATCAGATCTTCTCTCTATGAATGTTGATGGATTTTTTTTAGTGAAAAATCAAAAACATTTCTGTGCATTTGTAGATCTACAAAGGGCTTATGATAGAGTTATAAGAGAAAGGTTATGGAAAATACTCTCTGGTTACAGAGTGAACAGTAAACTAATACACGCAATTGCATCCCTATACAATGAAAGTGCTGCATGTGTAAGAATCGATACATGGATTCACACCATGGTTTAATGTTACAATAGGTGTTAAGCACGGTTGCGTAATGTCTCAATGTTCAACTTGTACAGTTGAGTGAGTCTAGTAGGCAATGAATGTTTGGAACAAGTGAGTTTTTGTGTATTTGGGAAGTATGTTCAATAGAAGAGGGAAGGTTGAAAAAGATAACAAGAGGGGGCGATTGCAGGGAATAAGGTGAACTGTGCTTTAAATGCAATAATTTCTAGTGTCAACTGAGGCCAACAGTACACAGTGGAATTCTGGTATCAACACTGATGTGTGAAAGCCTGGAGCAGGCAGAAGAGAAAATAAAGTAGACTGAATGCAGTGGAGATGAGATCACTTAGATGTATGTGTGGAAAATCCATTTATGATAGAGTAAAGAATGAAAAAAATATAAATCTCACCATTGTTAACAAGAAACTTAATAAACACATAAAAGAACATCGCCGTTACTTAAAAAACAACAATTTCTCTGAATTTTCCAATCATATAACTAACACTGATCACTTTTTCGATAGTCACAAATTGAACCTACTCTACTCAGTTCCTCATAGAGGATGGATATTGAATAGTTTGGAAACTGTTGAAATCCTAAAAATTTCAATTCTAGAAACACATTAATAAGTAATATATCACATTTCAGTCCACTTCACCAATCCTAGAGCTTTTTGCAGAAAAAATACCCCTCCCCACCGCGCGCCCCCCTGACCTACTCGATTAGATTGATAAATTTTGTGTATTTTGATAAATTTTGTATTTAAGTTAGTTATTGTCTATACCTAATGATGAGAGGGACTGCTCCTCTCGAAACTATAGTAGTAATTTAATAACTCATAATATTGTGTGTGTGTGTGTATTACAAAGTAAAATAAAACATATTTTAAATTATATGTTGCACCACGAAGTATCTGCCAAATCTTTCAATGATAAAAAAGGATCACTCAGATGGTTTGGGCTTGTAGTCAATGAATAAGGTAAGAATGGTAAGAAAGATACATGACAAGTGTTGACGGCGCCAGAAAGAGAGGGCAACTGCGGAAGACGTGGCCCGACCAGATTAACCAGATACCGGAAGATGGTCTCAATAATCGTCATATAAGTACAATGGTTAATACCGGTCGTAGTGTCCCTGGGTCGGGTTAGCTGCAGCCAGTATTGTGGGGGCTGCAGCGAGCCTGCACACCACTCCACCTCTAGCCACGCTCACCGATCCTTGCTCCATGGCCTCCAGCAGAGCCCCGTGTCCGGCGGCTCCTAGCTTATCCAACTCGTCAGTGCAGCATACCCCACGATCGGCCAGGACCAGAGCCCCAGCTTCTAAGGTGAAGCCTCCTCCTTCAGAACGAGTGAGAGACACAGTCAGGCCACTGGCTGTGCAAGCATTTCCACAAACATACACACCTGGAAGAGACAAAAAAATTCAGCATTGACAAAGAATGTTGAATCAATTTTTTCCATATTCAAACTGTACTTGTGCACTATTCTATACTGACGTATCCCTAAAACTTTGACTGAAAAACGTTATTATTGCTGTAATAGGTCAATTTTCTGGTCATAGCACTGGTCAAGAATATCTTGGGTACCGATACCTGCTGAAGACATAATAAATTAAATAATTAATATTCTCAACTGTTCAGAACAATCAGCTTTGTCTCTGAAGATTTGAAGTATCATGATCAAAAATTGATTTGTAGAAAATTTAAAAAAAAAATTCAAATAGAAATGCATCATGAATTATCTATAAATCCAAGCTGACTGAAAACCAAACATTTATGAGAAGTGTGGTTACAGAGCAGCTACACTTAAGCAAATTTTTGACCCTTGAAATGTTTAGTTGTTGGTTTTACTTTGGGTATTTTTTTATATTTTACCTCTCGGAGCAGCCAGAGTGGCAGCTTGTAAAAGTTGAGACTTTCCCAGACCAGGATCGCCGACAATCAATATATGCGGATTGGTCCTACTCCCTCCTTCCACTTCGGTCCCACCGATGAGGCCAAGTATAAGGCCAGCCTTAACCATTTCTTGACCAAATATTGAAGGGCAAAGTGATTGAACTATGAGACGGAAAACATTTTCAGAACTGTGGATCTCCTGAAAAATGAAAAAGTATATTTCTTTAATAATACCGTATGTAAGAACAAGAAATACTAAAGTAAAAAGAAAACATTTTTTTATTTGTTTAATATAAGGTACAAATATAAATCTTACATAATAAATTAACATTTTTTTTAGACTTTGTTAGTCATGTAGACCTCATCAGTGAAGAGAAGCTCTTGAGGCTGATAAGGGAGCCTCAGTTCTTATTTTGTATATAGATACATATGGAATTATTTAATAATACGGGTGGTAATAGAAGATAATTAGATAATGAATAATATTAAAGTATTTTGAAATAACTTATATCGATTATGAAAAGTTAATTTGTTTCAATAAATGTTAAATAAAATAATAAAAACCCTGAAAAAATTCCCAATGGAAAAAAGCTGTAAGTTGAAACGATTTATGAATTTAAGTCGGATTTTAAGTAGGTTTTAGTTTTTTTAATTTGTTCTGAAAGGTTATTGATGCGTCGAGCCTCGAAATGAAGATTTTTATTATTATTATTATTAAAAAATTTAACAATGTAATGAAAAATATTGTCTAGTTCAACTGGTCTAGGTAGGAATCGTTTAAATTTGCCTTTGCCACAAATTATGAAGGATTATTTTATATTTGTGTGCATGTGTCGTAACTAACCTGAATGGCATAATAGTCGTTGAGCGTAAAGGTTAAGGTTGGATGATTAAGAGTCCTCTGACTATGAACAGCAACAGCCTCTATGTAAAGCTGCATCAGTCGAGCAGCTTTCTTTCCATCTTCCCCGCCTCGAACTTCCCCTCTCACCTTATTTGTGTATTGAAGATAATTATTTTTTTACATAATTCTTAAATCAATATAGACACTTCAAGAAGACATACACAGAGATGCATACAATTTATGTAAATCATTTTAACAAGTTAATAAATATTGAAAATGAATTGATGTAAAGAATAGTACAGAGTTGTACTATTGAAAAGGTGCATTTTTGGACGTATTAGTTTAAGACTATTTCTCACAAATCTGTACCTGTACTATTCCAGTAACTGACAGCAAATCACCAGGGCATGCAGATCCAACTAGATCTGCCTGAAGTTCTACTTCTACACTGCGTGGAATTGATCCGGAGATACCCTGGTATGGGGAGAAATATTGAAATAAATAAAAAAATAAAGGAATAATAAAGAATACAGAACTCAGAAGTATTAAAACGCACCTGAGCCTGCGTTTCTTGGATTCTGGCAGTTTGGCAATCTGCAGTTATGGAAAAGGGTGATGATTGGAGAGGTTCAAACTTCGCAACACTGTGACAGGAGCAACAAACAGACGGGGCTAAACATAAACAATATAATTAACAATCAAAGCATAATATGATCACTAAAGAGATGTGGACGATGTATAATTTTCTAAATTTGTTATTCCCAGAACAGTCCAGATTTATTGTATTTCAAAAATTTTGGTAAATAATCCAGGATTTTAGAATTATGTTTGTTATTTGACATTCTGAAACAAGAAATCAGTTTTCCCTGGATAAGGCTCCAAAAATGCTTCATTCATTGTTAAAAATATGTAGATGTGATATCATGTTCTTTCTTAAGAATTTTCTTTGAGCTAAAAAAAATTATTTCACAAACTGTAAAATACGTCTCCCCTCTCGGAAATCACAGATGAAAAAACCAAATTACGCTAACAATAAATCCCGGAATTACTCATCAATAAAATATAATGATGAACTGTTATTTCCGTTCATTTATATAGAAAAAAGTTTAATGGCGAAAAAATATATATGACCAATTTTTGAATTTGCACTTATTTAAATGCCAGAGTAATTGTCACAATAACATTTTTTTCATTGTGCGCCTGTCACGGCCGGCTGGCGAGACATGATCTCTATCTGGTGTCCGCAAGCCATGTCATTGCTAACGCAGATGGTATCCCCTGCTTCCCCGAGAGAGGATATCGCAATTTATTTACAATTTACGCAATTTATTTACAATTTACGCAATTTAATAATATCAAAAGCAATAAACAAGAGCTGATGCATGCACTTTGAGTCACTGCCCAAGACTGACTGACTCACGTTGCAGGTGAGATGAATATCGACTTTTTGGGTGAATATCAAATAATAGTTTCCATGAAAAACAAAATGATCATCGACATGGACGAATATTAAGAGTCCACTGTAGATTATTATTACCAGTATAAACCCCCTGTGGCTGGACCAGGGCTTGAGTACCATGACATGACGAGCACTCAAACGCCATCGAGGTACATATCAGTCCAGGACTACCAACACGAATCACCGTTCCTCTTATGGTCACTAATTTTCCTGTATGTACAGAAGGGTTAGTGTTAGTTGTAAAATGTCACAATTTTAAATATTTATTTAAACGGGTAATATCTTTCCAAGAATTGCTCATCTAAATCTCACGGATATATAATCTCTTCCTGCTGCATCTACAAGACAATTTCTAAGTATAATAATTTTGAAGTTATTGAGAATCAATTCACAATTTAACTTTCAAATCTGCGGTTTCTTATTAACCCGGTCCGTGTGCATGTTGTGCATTTACATAGGAGGCGCTCCGACGCATATATACGTCTTGGGCCTGGAACAGGTTGAACAGTAAAGGGACATTTTAGAGTAAATTATTTTATAACATTTTTTGTTTAAAATTTTGTTATTATGTATGTACGTTACGTTTAGAATAATCTGTAAACAAAAAAAGCTTTGGTGATTCTAATATGTTCCCTTTGTAAGCTGTGAGAAAATTACAACCCTTTTCAACAAGGTGCCATTCAAGTATTACGTAAGCAGAATTTTAGAAATTTTTAACCCCCCCCACGTCCTTGTCAACAACAGTAAACAAAGCTCTTACTCCCCCTCCTATGCTTATGTAATCATTGATATATATTTTTATTTGGTATTTATATTTTGTGTATGAGTAGGGTTTACATATTATGTGTTTAAATTAGTATCTACTGAATTTTACAAAAAAGTATGAAAAATAGATAAATATGAATAGCGTTCGCAGTAATTTTCCTACTTCGGTTCTTTCTAACGTAACCATAAAACATCGCGTGAGAGCGAGTAAGCAATATCAATTATTTTGGGAAATCCGTGAATATGCTTTTCGCTTTCGAATATAGACAAGTAGGGTTGCCATATGTATTCAAATTAGAATCTACTCAATTTTGCTGAAAAATCAAAAAAACTAAATAAATATTGCTGACATCCAGACACCCCCATCCCCCGTGTCATGAAAAATAAGCACAGCTAACACCCCCTTTGCTGCTGCTTACGTAATACTTGAATGGCCCCCAAGATACAATTTTCATGAAAAAATAGTAAAGAAATAGTGACTAGATATGAGAAAGGTAAAATAGTACATACCAAAATAATGAACTTTCAAACTAGTCAAAGGCAATGCAGGCTGATGGTTCATCGGTCTAATTAGAATTTTTTCTTCAAATTCAAAAACCTGAAAAAAAAACATATTAAAAAACAATACAACAATCAACCTATATGTTGTTGTTCGGAAATGGTAAGATCTATTCGTTTGAAAATGGTAAGATATTTGAAATATCTACTTATATATGTTACAGTGAATCTGTTTTTCTAGTGAGTCCATCATTCACTGGCATTTTAGAGAAATTATATTCAAGGTCATTCTTATCATATTCAAAGAGTTTTTCACCAATAGAAATGAATACAATATTTTAACTTCTACTTACTAGTAAATTTATTGGTTTCCGAACTGTCAAAAATTAAATTTTCAAGTCTGAAATCCGTTTCCGTAAAAATCTATGCTTTTAAACGAACTTTTATTTATCCAAATTGAAACAACCGGGCCTTGAATAACAATTTAATAAGTTATTGAGTGAACAAGGTTCTTACTGCATTATTAATTTCTTCTGTGCATATCAACATTATGTAGGTAACGGATTTTATTAAAATAGTCATTTTGAAGTGTTGAAGTTGAAAGTTTCGGCTGCACCAATTCTTCATTATATGATTTTATAACAAGATTCTAATGGCACATGGACCTTGTTTTTCAAAATTTATTTTGCGTTTTGTGTCTCATTCTACACTAGTCTAGTCCAAAGTCACCACAAAGCGACAGTATTTCTAATTTTTATCCTTTGAGCATATTCTCTATTCTGTGGCGATAGTTCTGTTTCTCGAACTGTCACACTTCTGGACTGGATTAGTTTAGGTAGGTAACTAAAACGCAATATATATTTTTAAAATTTTATTTTATTTTACGAAATTCTGATCATCTTATAATTCAAAAGATAGTCGATTAAACTCATAAAAATGATACGGTGTGAGCAAGCTTCACGTCTGTCACCGACGTCGAGCCGAGTAAGTTTGCGAACTTAAAAACCGCGCACTTTATGTTGTACGTCTACCACCCACTTTACACGGCGCAAACAAGAAATGCAAATGACATTAGACACATTTTTATAAAAAGATAGAAAATTGAAAATGCGGAAGAATCTGAATGAATTCAAACGTAAATGATGACTTAGAATCTCTTTGATTTTTTGTATTTTTCGCATCGAGTATTTGTTACGTGACGCACTTTTAAAGGTTCGTTTAAAATTAATAATACCAGGTGCGTATTTATTTATGTTTCTATATTTGTAAGAAATAAACTTTTGTTGTATTTTTATAAAAAAAACATATTTAATAAACTTAATTGACAAAATACATATTCATTAATAAAAATTTTCCCTTAACCCCCCAATATTTACATGGTGACACAACCTCGCTTTGTTCCGGCAGTCGTCAGATATCATAAAAAACCCGAGTGCGCGATCTTTCAGCCGACACCTTACTTCGCGATTCGTATTCGTTTTGCGGTGCCGCTGTCCTATTTTAATTTAGGAGTTAAAATAGGACCGCAAAATGAATAAAAATCGCCTAGTGAAGTGCCGCCTTTATACTTTCTACGCTTTAAGAATTACGTGTACAAATTGATAGTTTCACCGATATATTGTCTATGCTTTGAGTAATGCGCGCATTCGTGAACAAAATATATTTTCACGGATAATGTGTAGTGAATCTGAGAATTCGTTGATTTAGATGTTCTCACTGCCCAGACTCTGCCCGACCGGGAAAAGTGCATTTCTACTAGTGAAAGTATAGTCTCACTAAAAATGCAAATTCGCTGTAACATATATACATATTTAAAAGAATATTGATAAAATTATTTTTTTACGTAAAAAATTAGGTTTGATGCCATTCTCTCCCAAGATCAGATGAAATAAGTATGTACATAAATAAATTACCTGATGACCTGCCAAGCCCATACAGTTAAGTGTGTACGTAGGATTGTCAGTCAATTCCTCACTAAACCTGGGCCAAGACAATGTGAATTCTGCGTCACTTAAAATGTGGTTCAGGTCAACCTGAATACTTTTATTTTCATCTAGTTTTTCAAGGTTAAATGTAGATTTATTTTTCAATATGTATGCCTCCACTGCTCTGACTCTACGAACAGTTTCTGAATCTTCTTTAAATTCTGAAATAATTATATAACAAACGTATTTTACCATGTATTATGTGCAAACATTTGTGCACAAATTTTGCTCACATCAGGTTTTACATAATTATCTTCAACTTCTATTAATTTTCATTTTTACATAAAACACTCTTTCCTTACATTCTTCATCTGCGTCATGATTTATTTTTTGTTTGTGTGTACTCTTACTCAGTAGCGTGCAGCGCATACAAGCAAAAAAGCTGCGCATTAGTAAAGATTCTGGGAAACAAATATTAATTAAATAATCCTTGTCTTAAGAAAAAGTTGATTTAAAATTCTAGCTGTAATTCGTCCTACGGCTAGAAGTTTTATTTTTGACGTTTCTGTTTAACGTGACGTATCTGTTTTTTTTCCGATTTAAAATTCTAGCCGTAATTCGTCCTACGGCTATAAGTTTTATTTCCTACTTTTCTGTGCTTAACTTCATGTTAATTCTTCATTTATCTCGCCTAAGAAATTTGCTCCATAGACATAGTCAAGTCGAGAAAAAAACGTGTATTTTTAAGGCTGCGAATTTTGTGTAATAGACAAGTAAATTTAGCGTGCTTCTTCGAGAGGTCCTATGCCAGATGAAAACTATGCGCATGTCATCGCAGAAATTTTATTTTTTACAAATTCCACCCAAAACTTTTGGTGTAAATTCTATTTGTCTTTTCTATGGTAAATGTAAATACAAATACCATCTGTCATCTGTCATAAAATATTTGATTTATTTTTGTGAAATGAAACGTATATCTGAAATTTGTATTGTTCCCGATTTGATTATATACAAATCGTCTTCGAAATATATTGAAATTTGTTGCCGTATTAGCTATACCTATATAAAATATTTATTTATTTAAGAAATATTGTTTACAATACATCTTTTATAGTGCAGTTATTTTTGTGGATTGAAGCTACTCAAAATAGTTCATTATAGATAGTTAAAAAAAAAATTAAATGTATATACCCTTATAGGTATATGCGTATATATACATTTTTAATATAGGTATATAGTCGGTCACAGCATAACCTAAGTTTATACCCACTGCACCCCGCTGCTCTTACTGATATTGCAAGTTTTTTATAGTTAATTTAAAACCACAGCACTCAGCTGAGAGGGAAAATAACATTTGAGCTCCAATTCACAGAAACATTTCAGGCTAAATCCAAGATAATGGTCCCATTGCATATACAACGAAAATGATTATTTCACTATATTATTGAATGTGCTAATAACAAAATGAAAGATAATTTACATTTAAAAAGTAAATATTAAATAAGATAGCTATGATTCACTGCTGTATAAATTACTTTGACAGACATGACTGGTATGTATCGATTTTTACCAATAAATCACCAAGACATATCTCGAAAGTAATATAAGGGCATTACAAAGTTAAGTATGTAACAAACTGTCATGCATTGTCTATTATATTTTGTACGCAGAGTGCAATGGCCGAATCTCCGAAAAAATAATCAAGTATCATCCCTGCGTTTATCCGATATATGTATCACTTACCTGCTAGATTTTTTAAAACTATTACTATTGTTATTCTACTAAAACCCAAAAACCATATTTTGCAGCGTTTTAACACATGTTAGCAAATTTATTTTCCAAAGTATTTGTCAAAAGCAAACGTCCGATGCGATTAATGTAAATATTCGATTGTCCAAAATCTCAGATCTCCTAAAGCTCTTCACTATTACTTTGAAATTTTGACACAACATTTCATTTGCACCTCACAAATTATTTGAAAAATGAAGGCGCCGCCGCCGGTACCTACACTTTCAATATTGATAAATATTTAGATATTACTTTCGGTTAAAATAAAACTTTTAAACCAGTGAGAAAGTGCACATTCGAGCTTATCGTTTTAAATGACATTATTCCGAGATTCATAAAAACCTTTAATATTGCATTATTATTACAATATTAAACAATAACTAACTTAACCCATTCCCTCCCCAGATATATTTTCTATACAAATTTACACCGCTTCACCGATTGATTGTACCCAAATTTTTGCATACATATTCCCGATGGAAAAATATGCCATATTTGTTCCCTAGACATCCTATCCATCCCAGCTTTGATTAAATGGAAATATTGTATTAATTAGAGGCTTTGCAATATAATGGATCCTTTGTTTCCCCCCACAAATTTATTTTCAACTTAATTCTTAACCCGTGCAACGCCGGATAGGAACAGCTAGTCATTAATAGATAAATTAAAAAATGTATTTCAATAAAGTGAGCACAGTGCTTTGTTATTTTTCTTAAAGTTTTGAAGGAGATTAGATGTATAACCATGAGTATGAAGCGTGATCTCCCGTTGTTCGTTCCTTGATTCTTCCAAAGAATAAATAAACAAAATGTCATAACTAAATAATTATAAAACTGCTTGGCCGCTAACGCGATAACATTAGTCAGCTATTAAAAGTTGACTATGTAAGAAATTCAACCAAGAAAATAAAGATAGACCCTAAATAATAAAATTACAAAATGCGAGTGGTATACCTTCTTGAGAATGATAAAGATTCCAGCCTTTATATGGTCCGACATTATGATTTAACATCACGGATATTACCCTTTGCCTAGAAGAAGTCTGGGATGAACACTTAGAAGCATTCGCGTCATAACTAGACGCAGCGCTGCTCGGGGCCCTGTGCCCTCCACGGTATCCTCTGGCCCTACCATAATAACTGCTCCAACCTCTTCCACGATTAGAGCCTTTTCCTCTATTGGGAACACTCATTTAAAACATTTACAATAATTTGCAGAAAACAAGTTTTCTAATAGCTAGTTTTTAAAATAAAGTATAACCAAAAGTTGGAAAATTGGTGCGGTTATACTATAAAGTACTTAAAGTTATTTCTATATTCATTTATATTAGTAAGTAACACACCTAAAATAATTATGACAATCAAAAAGAAAACAAACAACAGCCGACAACCGCGCGGGAATTTTGACTTCTTTAAAAATGTTGGGTGTACAAAAAAAAATTATATAGTATATTTAGTTCCTAGTTCTTACTCAGTTGTCATAGGCTTTTTCGGAAAAAGATGTACTTATTCACTTTATAGTGCACGAAAAAAATGCATAATAATCTTATGTTTGTATGATATGTTTTTTTCATAATTATCAAATAAAAAAAATATATATTTAGGCGATAATACTCTAACTAAAGAGTGTTTCAGTGCATTTTTGCAAGGTAAATCCAATAGTTATTGTAATGCTAAATTTAAATTATAAACGTATTTTAAGAAAAATAACGTCTCATGAATAGTAGCTTGTTGGTCTTGTGGTTAGGACTCTTGCCTCGTGATCCAAAGGTCGCAGTTTCGAATCTCACTCCAGACAAGCAAGTTAGTCCTATTTCCATAGCACAAGCGTTTAGCTTAATTTGAAAATAGTAAGAATATTGATGTGACACGTATTCCGTGTTCGCATCTCTATTTAAAAAAAAAAAAATGTAACGAACTTCTAACATATCATTATTATAGCATATCCGGGATAAGATTTGGGTTGATCATCTCATTCCATTATCTGTTTTCTTCTTTTATGTGGAGCCAATGTGCCAAGTGCAAATGAGAGGGAAATATATTTTTTCTCGCGAGTCGTATGAAATTTCTTGGCGGTTATAGCATAGTTTTAAATACTATTCATAATTTTAATTCTTGAACCCTGTTTTCATTAAATAATAGCCAGAATAGAACGAAAAACAATGTTGGCGCTTAGGCGTTAAAAGTTATAATTTTTTGGCGCACTTAAAAGTACTACTAATATAATCATGATCTTACAATAAGTTCATCTCTTTTATATTGATTTTAGATTGTGTTTATCATTATTATTGAAATTTAAATGATTTAAAAAAATATTATTTAATTATGTTTGGACGTCATTGGATCATTGATTGGATATTACACTATCCCACGGTTTCTATACATGTTCACAAATAAGGGCTTCTACATAAGTAATATTGTAAACTATACTTTTTACCATAAATATAATATATCGAGCCTCAGGAAATTAAAATAATTCGATTTCAGAATATCACAAATAAATATTGTACGTCACCAGTATGTAATAAATTTCCTAAAATTATGGTAAATTTTAAATAAAAAATTACGCATAGTATAATCGGGATTAAAACTTTGGGTCGTTCATTTCATTATGCTATAATCTGTCTGATTTCATTTGTCATTGAAATGGTTTTTTCGCATGTGTCATAAAATCGATCGGCGGTGGACCTATATTTAATTACCTAATTTGCTTGTTTATTGCTTTATTCAATTCGAAGTTGATTCAATGATCACTAGTAATATTTAATTACTCTAAACTTAAAATAACTCTGATAATACAGAATATCGCTTTAAAGGTTATTTTTGTCTAACTGTTAAGCCAAACCTGGTGTGTGTGTAGCAGTTAAAAAAGTCAATCTGACAGATGTCCGAAATTCATTCCATGAACAACCAATCAGCCAATTGGGAACAGGCAACTCAGTGATTCGATCACAAAATACATACATGTCATTAGCGGGTTTTTCCGGCGGAGTGGATTAAATGAATAGTTATTAGTAAATTACCAATTAGTGAACGGTGTGATGTATTAAACACACTTTATTTTGGCATTTCTTAGATTGTAATTCTATTTTTTTTTCTCAGTGTTCTTTCCAAGTTTATAATCTCAGATCCAAAATGATTAAATGCCAACTCTTATTTTTAGTACTTTTCTTCAGTTTTGAAGTGAATTGTGATAGTCAGCTCCCTAAATTGAACTTTAACAATGCTAATACCCAAAGAAAATTAGGACCCTGCCAAGCTTGCAAGGTGTTTGTGGATTCCTTCAAGAAGGGTATGGATAAAACAGCACGAGGAAAGTTTGAAGGAGGTGATGCCGCATGGGAAGAAGAAAAGTTACGATCGTACGCGAGAAGCGAAGTTCGTCTTGTCGAGATACAGGAGGGACTGTGCAGTGATGCAAAGGAGCACAGGGATCAGTGTCATGCACTCGCTGAGGAAGCAGAGCATCACATAGAAGAATGGTGGTTTGACAAAGATTCAATATCTGATGATATTTATGAATGGCTTTGCATCAAAAAATTTGAGCACTGTTGTCCCAAACACCATTACGGAAAGGATTGTAAACCCTGCCGTGGCGGAATAGACAATGTTTGCTCTGGTAATGGAAAGTGTAAAGGTGATGGAACCCGGAAAGGAAATGGAGAATGTCTTTGTGATCACGGGTACTCGGGAGAAACATGTACAGAATGTGCCAAACAATTCTATGAGGCTTACGTAGATGATAAAAAACTTCTGTGTTCACCATGTCACAGGGCCTGCAAAGATGTCTGTTCTCAGGGCGGTACCAAAGGTTGCTCAGTCTGTAATGATGGATGGATAATGGATACTGATAAAGGCTGCATCGACGTGGATGAGTGCCTGCAGAAAACGGCTTGCGATAAAAATACATTTTGTGTAAATGAGGAGGGGTCATTCAAATGTTTGGACTGTGATAGATCTTGTAATGGGTGCACTGGAGACGGACCGGACATGTGCGATGATTGTGCTTCCGGTTATAGATTGAAGGATAACTTGTGTGTAGATTCATCCAAGGAAGATAGCAAATTCAAAGTGAACTTAACTCGTTACCTCACTTATTTTGGATTATGCATTACTGTTTGTATTATATTCCAGAAGTCTATATGGCTGGCTGGACTTCTGGGGTTATTAGTGGCTTCGTATATTACTGTATCAGAATACATGTTAGCTAATGACCTAGCAGGACCGGACCCCCTTATCGACATGAGCAGTGTAGACTGGGGCACCCTTTTAGGAAAGGGAGCATTGAGTTAGTCTATTTCTTAGAACTGTTTTAATTTATTAATAAAATAATTCAAACACTGATTGGTTTTATTTGTTACAACTTTTCTGCACCTGAATTAATGAATGTGGAACATTATTATATTACTGAATTAAAAGAAAGACTGGAATATTAAAGTTTGAAGCATGACTTTGTGGTTAGAAATTTTGAAGATTAAGCATATTTGATAATATTTCTGGATATGAGCAAATATTAGGTCCTTACATATGAAATTGGCGTTTTGCCGTACTGGCAAATTTGATCTCAAATATCTTCTCTTTGGTTAGGAATTCCAAATCCAAATTTATACAGCTATTTACTCATGTATTTGTGTTTTGAAAATTATAATTCATTTCTTTTTTCCTCAATTGTTTTTTTCTTTGCGTCACTCAGTTTACAAAATGAAAAACTTGAAATATCGCGTTATTTACGAGTACGAGTTCCA
The DNA here is from genome assembly GCA_016648135.1 of Agrypnia vestita. Classification (NCBI taxonomy): domain Eukaryota; kingdom Metazoa; phylum Arthropoda; class Insecta; order Trichoptera; family Phryganeidae; genus Agrypnia; species Agrypnia vestita. The sequence goes on along the minus strand of JADDOH010011134.1, from coordinate 42,995 downwards.
CCGTGGCACCAGTGCTGCAGAAACGGCTCGAAGGATTAATGATGTGTATGGCGACGGTGCCGCAAAAGAAAACACAGTGCGTTTTTGGTTCCAACGTTTTCGTTCTGGAAATTTCGACCTGCAGAACAGGCCCCGTGGACGGCCGGAGACCAAAGTTGATAATGAAGAATTGAAGGCTATTGTGGAAGCGGTTCCATCGCAAACCACATACGAGTTAGCTGCAGGCTACGGTGTTAGTGATAAAACTGTTTTAATCCACTTGAAGCAAATTGGTAAGGTGAAAAAGCTTGAAAGGTGGGTACCTCATGAATTGAGTGAAGCAAATCAATAAACGCGCGTTGACTGCTGCGTTGCATTACTCAACCGGCACAATAATGAAGGATTTTAAATCGAATCATCACCTGTGATGAAAAGTGGATCCTGTACGATAATCGGAAGCGCTCATCGCAATGGCTGAACCCTGCCGAACCAGCCAAACCATGCCCCAAGCGAAAATTGACTCCAAAAAAGTTACTTGTGAGCGTTTGGTGGACTAGTGCTGGTGTCGTTCACTACAGCTTTCTTAAATCTGGCCAGACGATTACGGCAGATGTCTATTGTCAGCAACTGCAAACCATGATGGAAAAGCTAGCTGCTAAACAACCGAGGCTGGTTAATCGCTCTAGGCCACTGCTGCTTCATGATAACGCTAGACCACACACTGCACAACAGACGGCTACCAAATTAGAGGAGCTTCAATTGGAATGTCTAAGACATCCACCGTACTCTCCGGACCTTGCCCCAACAGATTACCATTTTTTTCGATATTTGGATAACTTCTTGCAAAGGAAAAAATTCAACTCCGATGGGGCAGTTCAAACCGCCTTCAAAGATTTTATTGATTCCCGTCCGAATGGTTTTTTTAGTAAAGGGATCGATGAACTACCTATGAGATGGCAAAAGTGCATAGATAGCAATGGTACATACTTTGATTAAATAAATATATTATAATAAAAAAAAATCGGCTTTATGTTACTCCCATACTAAACGCCAATTTCATATGTAAGGACCTAATATTAGCATAAAAACAGAAAAGAATGTTGTTTCTAGCCAAATGTGTAAAAAAATATTTTTATTTAGGCTTTTTTTAGAGAATACAAAGTAAGGAATAAGATAAAATGTAAATGCCTTGTAGTTAACTGATTACTCAGACCAACGAAAAAAATATTTGTGAACACTTTTCAAATCAATTTATTAAATTTATCAATTTATCAAACAATTAAAAAAATCATTTTTTTATTAAGTTACAATTTTTACTTACAATAATATGAAATTATTAGAATGCGAACATTATATGCTTATTTTTTTGTATTCCCTCTCCCTCTTCTCTGTAAAGTTTCTTGCATAGCTTTTTCTCCGATGTGATACATTTTGTTGTTCTCTGTAAGTGACCAACAGTAATTTAAAGATTCGAATCGTAACACTTAAGCAAAAATTAATTTGATAAAATTTTCATAGTAATTTTATGTTCAATCCGGCTATAAATTAAATGCCTTCTTGTTTATTATTATATTTTATAATTTTTTGCTGTCTACGAGCTGTTTAGGCCTGTTTGGTTGCCTGAAGTGTATACCATTGGGTATTTTAATAGCTTTAATGTTTGCGTTCTCACTTTGATAATAATATGGCCACATAATCATTAGATCAGGTTTCGAAAAAATCCGATTTTTATATTAAAAATCAAAAAATCGCATTTTTTGATATATATCAAAAATTGGATATATATCCAAACTTTTTTCCTTTTTTGCGCATGTCGATTGATACAATCGAAATAATTAGGAAATTTATTTTGTACATGAATTATTATTTATTAAATGAATGAATTGAATACTAAAAAAAGCTAATAGATGCAATTATTATATATAAGTTATAAAAGTTGCTCTTTCTAATATAGTGTTATGATAAAGTATTTGTTTCATTGTGTGAAATAAAAAATGGATTAAATGAAACAAAATAAAATAAAAAACAACTGTAGCATTTTTAAAATACAACTAGCGCCATTTATTTAGTAACAACCGCAGATATAAAAAAAAACTTAGCACTTTTTAAAATACATCTAGCGCCGTCTAGTAATGACCGCAGATAATAAAAAACAATCTGTAGCATTTTTTAAAATACAACTAGCGCCATCTATTAACGACTGCAGAAAGTTTTTTTTGATATACATATATCAAAGATAAAAATCAAGCCATAAATATCGTGATATATATCCGCAGATATACATCCTCGAACCCTGCATTAGATAGATTCCAAGTAATTGTAAATAAGATAAATTTGCACTCTATATTGTCATCACACTTACTACTACATACTATAAGGAACATTCAAAACAATTATTTTTCTAGGAAAGATACGAAATGAAATATCCCTAGGAAACCCGCTAGAATTTTTTTTCTTCAAATACGGATTCAAATTGATCAGCTTATGAATATATTCACAAAAATATGCAAAAACAAATCATAAAAATGAAATAATATTGATTAGGAGTTGGTGTATTGGAAAGTTGGCTTGCCCGGCAACCGGGAAGTTGGCATGTCGGACAGTCGGTATGTTGGGCAAATGGCTGTCGGACAATTTTCTAAGGTAACCCAAATTCCACGAGGCCGCTACAGAACTTCATTCAATGCTATGGTATAGTATCATCTGTTAGATCTTTTTTTCCACCGTGTGTTTAATGCTGAGTGTCATAGTCTTCTATTATGTCTGAAACAGGTGCACAATACGTCTTCAGTGATCACAGCATATTGAAGCATAGCCGCTAGTATGAGAATTATATTTTGACTAGTGTATAGAGCAGTATTATTTTTATGTGTGTATAAAATTCATCAGAATTATTAACGTTTACACTAGAACATGCTTGAAAATTACTTAAATTTTTTACTCCTTTTTAGACCGGATTTTATTTTCACAATATTGTTTGAGTGTGATAAAATTTTCAAGAACACATTTACTGTATTTTTGACCCGAGAAGTGATCATCATTAATCAAGATAATAATATTTGTTATAGATATCTCACAGAGATTAAGCTATTTTATCATCGAGAAGTCTATAATACATATATCTTAATTGATAACGATCCCTTTTGAAAACAATAATCCAGTTATTGTGTACTTGAAAAAATTTTGAACATAATCAAAAAATATTGTGAATGTGTAGGTATATGTAATTTGTAAATGTATGTAATATGTGTATATGACGTATATGTAATATTATACTGACACCTTATTTATGCTCTTTACACTGAGAAGAAATGCTTTTTCTGTTTTAATTAATTCAGTACATACAATTCGGTACATACGGTAAATACAAATCATTAAATAATAAAACAATGCGGTTTGATTATTAAAAAGAAAGATTCCCTATAACGCAAAATGCAACAGACTCCGTTCAATGTCCAATGCCATTCGTATGTATGCAGATGCACAAAGTAAAAAATATATTTATATATAATATATATATTGCAATGTTTGCACATATGTATAAACAAAAATTGAATGTTTTTATAGTGTATAGTAGTAAGTGTGATGACAATATACAGTGTAAATTACTTGGAATCTATCTAATGCTTACGTGGCCATATTATTATTATCAAAGCGAGCTTGTTGTCGATAGAAGACTGTGTGCCAGAGGTATTGAAGTGCGATACAGGATGGACGGGGGATTACACAATCTGCGTAGATTGCGTGCAAAAGGTAAAGTCTCTCACTCATACATCACAGAGCTGCAATATGCTGATGACTGGGCCCTGGTTGCACATTCAGAAGAAGACCTCAAAGAAATCATCAAGGTCTATACCGAAGTGTACCAGATGTTTGGCCTAGAGGTAAACGTAAAAAAACCCAAATACTAACATGCTCTGCAGATAACAGGACAATAGATCTACCGGATATCAAAGTGGGAAGAGTACAACTGGAGAATGTACCCAACTTTACCTATCTAGGCAGCATCCTAACATTAAATTCCTCACTTGAAGATGAAGTGAAGAACCGTCTTAAAAATGCTTCAACGGCTGTCGCCAAACTAAATAATAGAGTCTTCAATAGCAAAGACATTTCCCAGCAAACAAAGATATCAGTCTACAAAGCTTTGTGCTTCCCATACTTCTGTATGGAATTGAGGCTTGGGTACCCTACAGAAGACACGTTAGGAGTCTGGACGTGTTCCGCCACCGATTCCTTTGCCGCATTCTACAAATCCACTGGAGCGATCATATATCTAGCGTTACAGTTTCGCATCGCTCCAAATGTTGGCCAATTGAAGACATGATCGTGGAAGCAAGATTAAGATGGACGGGACATGTGTCACGCATGGGCAATCCTCTGTCACGAGGCCCGTTACAACATCAAAGCGAGATGCAAACATTAAAGCTATTAAAACACCCTATGATTCACACTTCAGGCAACCAAATTGGAGTAAACAGCTCGTAGACAGCAAAAAAATATAAAATCTATATCCCTGTATAAAACAAAGTCGGGTTAGTTACACCATTTATAATTCAAGAACGGAAAGGCAGGAACTTTATGATCTTTGATTTGTTGGATTTGTCTTCGCCCCGAATAGCAGAATAACTCTTAAAATCACAAAAAAAAAAATTATGAAGAAAAGACTTTTTCTGATACATTTTGCATGGAACAAATTTTTTGATGATATCTCGAGAACTGATTGTCTGATTTTGATGAATTTTTTTTAATTAAGGATAAATTATAAAAGTCTCATAGAGACAAAGCTATTTATATATGAGAAAAGCGTATGGAAGTTCTCTTAAACGATGGCTCAGAGCTTACAGCGTATATGAGGTGACTTAAGTGATCATTCTACATAATGCAATGTTCACCAATTCCATCGTAAGAACATCAACACATCATCAAATTTTTGAAAGTTCTATATATATGTACGAATCAGGAACATTTATACCTATAAAACTCTATACAAATCTACACCGTTTGCCCAACTGACCCAAATTTTGCATATTTATTCTTTAGGACCCGGCAGATAATATAGGTGACAATTCCCTCCTCCCCCTTTACTCCTCCCCGTCCCCAAGATATATTTTCCATGCAAATCTGTATTATTCGAACAATCTGATCCAAATTTTATATTACCTACTTATTCTTCAGGACCTGACGAATAATAAAAACAAAATTTTCTCCTCTCTTTAACCCTCCCTCTCCTCCTAACATATTTTCTTTTCAAATCTGTACTGTTCGACCAATCTGATCCAATAAAATTTTGTATTCTTAATCTTTAAGACCCCGTCGAGTAATATAGGCAACATTTCCACCCTCCCACTTTACCCTTTCCCCTCCCCGATATATTTTCAATGCAAATCTGTACTGTACTACGAATTTTGCATACATATATTCTTAGGGCCTAGCAGTAAATATAGGCAACGTTTCTCCCTCTGGACATCCCATTCATCCCAGCCTAGATTAACTGAGAACATTGTTTTTTTAGAGGCTTTGGAATGGAACCTTTGTCTCCCCTCATAAAGTTATTTTTAACTTAATCCTTGACCCGTGCAACGCTGGGTACGGACAGCTAGTATAATAATAAACAAGAAGTGGAAGGGATTCAATGCAAAGTCGGAATGGCAGATTGAAAAATTTTTTTTTTTAATTTTCCAAATACTTTTGTCTATAGTTTGTCAACCCATTTTTTAAAAATTTTGTTTAAAAAATTTTTTATGTGCATTTCAACATCAAAATTTTGCATGTAACTTATTAGTGGAACCTACTTTTTGAATATATATATTTTTTTATATAATAAATTTATACTAGGTATAAGGAATAATAATCTATAAGTACTTCACCGATTGTTTTGAAATTTTGGCACAACGTTGCATTAAAAAACAAGGATGTTTTTGTATGCTAACTTTATTTTTATATAGGTACCTACTATTTATTTATACAAATAAAAATGTAAATGTTCAATTGTCCATAATCTTAAATCTTGTAGAGTTCTTCAACTATTTCTTTGAAAATTTGACACAGCGTTCCATTCGAATTTGCAAAAATTATTTGAAGAAAAATGGCACCGGTACCTACCCTTTCAATATTGATAAATATTTAGATATAGGTACCTAAAATTTTCCGAATATTTTTTTTTTTGATTACATTTGGTTGTCTTTGCTTAAATAAAGCGTTTGAACCATATATGTACCTATAAAGCTCAATGTCGGTCTGTCTGTTTTCCAAACAAATCTACACCATTTGTCTGATTTGACTCTAATTTTACATACTTATGCTTTAGGACTCGGTGGGTAACATAGGCGACATTTCCCCCCTCCCCTTTTTACCCCTTCCAGTGATATATTTTCAATGTAAATCTGTATCGTTCGACCGATCGCACTCAAAATTTGGAACCTTATTCTTTAGAATCTGGCGGGTAATATAAGTGACATTTCCCCTTCCGTCTCCTCCACCCCTTTTTTTTCCCTTTTTTTTCCCATTTTTTTCCAATTATCCCATCCACCTTTACCCCCCTCCCTCTGACATATTTTGCATCCAAATCTGTAATGTTTGACCGATCTGACCCAAATTTTACATACTTATTCTTTAAGACAAGGCGGGTAATATAGGTGACACTTTCCCTTTCCCTGTACCCCCCTCCCTCGATATATTTTCTGTGCAAATCTACATCGTTTGACCAATCTGACCCAAATTTTGTATACTTATTCTTTAGGACCATTCGGGTAATGTAGGCAACATTTCCTCTTCCTCCTCTAACCCATCCGTTCCTCCAAATAAATTTTCTGTACAAGTCTACACTGCTTGACCGAATGGACCCAAATTTTGCATACATATTTCAGACGGGAAAAAAAATGCCACATTTCTTCCCTAGACAACCTATCCATCCCAGCCTTGATAAAATGGAAACATAGTTTTAATTAGAGGCTTTGCAATACAATGAAACCTTTGTTTTCCCCACAAAATTATTTTCAACTTAATCCTTAACGCCAGGTACGAACAGTTAGTAAAAAATAAAAAAAGATTTTTATATACACGGTAGGTGCGACCTGTTAAATAAAATATGTTAACTTAATAAAATTTATTATTTGCTGATTACGAACCTAAAATATAATTTTCTTCATTAGATATAATGAGTCTCCACTTCAGCTATCAAATTTTTATCTTATAAAAATCATATCTAATCATGAGAATTAAATCTCTTTATATAACATTAAAAAATGTTGCATCAACCAAAAAACATAGCAGTCTTAGTCCAGGAGATCAACAAGTAAACACTATTTTCATAGCACAGTTTTTTTTTATTTTTTTTTTTTTTATTTTTTTTTTTTTAGCTTTAGTTTGAAAATAGTCTTCTTCTTTTTCTTTTATTAGATTTGTGATACAAAAAACTATGCCTCCTGGGATGACGAGGTCCAGCTATCACTAGTTTGTCACTGTCCATTGTTGCTATGTGATTTCTCTAGAATTTCCTTTTGGATCTACTCCATTGTGCTATGTGCTCTATATCTGCATTTCAGACATGATCACATAGAGTTTTTCCAGTAACAGTTCTCAGCACTTTCATTTCAGATGTTCTGTGGAGTCCTTTGGTGCAGACAGTGTCAGTCCGCATCTCTACAGCGTACGTCATAATAGGACGTACATATATCTTGACTTTGCTTTCAATATGCATATTTTTTTTCTTCCAGACCAAATTCTTGAGACATCCTGAGGCGGTGGATGCTTTTTTAACTTGTTCTCTGACTTCGGTATACAGATCGCTATGGCTAGAAATTTCTACACCAAAATATCTGAAGCTTATGACTTGTTCCACAGGCTCATTATCAATACTAAGCTTAGACCTTATCGGTTGTTTTGATATTGCTAAGCTTTTAGTTTTACTGATTGCTATTGACATATTTACCCCTTGCGATGCAATGTGGAATTTGTACAGCATTCTCTGCAAGTCATCTTCAGACTCTGCTATTATTGCAGCGTCATCTTCGTAACATATTACATTGATTATTTTGTAACCCATTTTGTAACCCAGTCTTAAGCTAGCCTCCTCTTCTATGATTTCGTCCATTATAAGAATACATAAACAGAAAAGGGCTCAGACTTTCTCCCCGTCTTATACCATTACTCGTCATGATATCTTTTGATAATTCATTGTCGACTTTAATTTTAGTTTTACAGTTGGTATATAGATTTTGGACAGTCTTTACCAATGTGTTTGATATTTCCTTTTTCAATAATATTTTCGTAATGTCTTTCAGCAGCACCCTGTCGAACGCCTTTTTTAGATCCACAAAACATGTACAGGCTACTTTATTATATACCTTTTCTTTGATTTGCCTCAGAATGAAGATTGTATCTGTGGTGGAGTGGTTTTGCCGAAAACCCTGTTGCTCTTCCCTGTTATTAGTGATTTTTTGATCAAGCTTCGTTTTAATAACTTAAGCCACGTATTCACTAGGAGACAAATTGTCCCTCAACATCAAGCGTGGCATAGAGTCTACGTGACGCTGCAATATCGCACACTGTTCCGCGACATCGCACGCAACATAGCGTGGCATTTCCCTAGCGAGCACACAAGGACATCGTACCGAGCGTCCGTACCACAGGGTATGTTGACAAGCTGAGATTTGAGAAACAGCGTTCTGTAATATTGTGTCTTGCTTGCCTATGGAAGACGCGATCAAGTGTAATAAATTTTAAAAATCAGTTGTTGTCATTTGAATGAAATTGACAAATGATCTGTCAAACATTCGAAGATCGCATAGAATATCCATCCTTCTTTTCCTTTGCAGTAAATACTTTCACACCCACCACCTTTTCTGCTCTTACGTTTCGATAAACTCGTAAGAATAAATAGATACGCAGCACTAATCATCATAACCCTTTTGGGCGACATTTCCGCGACAAGTGATATGTGAGTCCCGGTGTGTACACGTCAAATGACCGCGTCATTGTCCCCGTAACATGAGCGTTGATGTATATGCGACATGCCGCGGGGAATTTTGCGCGAATTTGTCCCCTAGTGAATACATGGCTTTAAGCATTGTACACAACAATTTTTGAGAAGTTTTTAGAAGAGTTTTAGAGAAGGTTCGTAGGTCATTGGAAAGAGCGGAATGGCTGTTAATGTTAATTTGTTCCCGGAGTTCAAGCCCCGGGAGCAAATAAAGTTGAAAAATACATTACATGTTTCAGATACATGCATTGTAATATTGCCCCTGCATAACCGTAACTCAATCTCGTGCATGACAGATGAGGATCTCATCACTACAGAGCCGAGGAATTTAAGTAAGATATGAAAATATTCATTTGCAAATTTCTTAAGCGTTTTATTAATACAGTCTTCCTATAATTTCTAAAGCACGAATTTTATCAAAATAATATTCATTGTTTAAATATACTTTATATGTATCAGGATCAGCTCCTTTTTCATCAGGGACAAATATATGCATCCTTGGATCAACTGGTTAAAATAAAGATAAAAGAAAATAACTGCAACAGTTAATTACTTTATTTCTCCACATTAATGTATACAGATTACTTAATACAATATAAGGTGACTAGACAACTGAGACCTATTAGCTAAAGTAAATAGAAACTGCATATTATATTTAATTTTAACATTTTTTTAAAGTCAATAAATAATTCAATAGTTGCATATAATATGTATACAAATATTGTCAAAAAATTGAAAATTAACTGGAGTTAACATGTAATGAAACAATAATTATTGACCGGTCGGATGCCGCGCAATTTCGAGCATGATTGCTGTTTTTAGACACTTTTTTGTGATGGTTATATTCATGTAAAAATCAACAATAATCGCTAAGAAGTTGAAAATCAACAATAGTCGCTAAGAAGTTGCAGTTTCTGGTTTCTCGATGTACAGACTTCAATAATTACTTATTCATTAATTATGAAAATAAGTAACGAAATTTACTGTCAGAAATGTATGCACATGTTTATCGAATAAAACCATGGAAGCAATAACACTAAAGATATCGTATTTCAATATTTTCATTCTAAATACACTAAAGAATATAAAAATACTTAATTTTAACACTTTTTTTATTTAAAAATAACACAATTAATGCGCGGTTCGAAGATGACATTTGGAATGATATTTGTCCGGTTTGCGCAGCAAATGAGGTTACTTGGTAGGTCTAGGGAGCGCAGATCTGCTCTCCGGCACCCGACCGGTTAAGATCATATTATGATAACCAATTTGAAGGCAATGCTATTTAAGACTGGAATATTCTGGTCTATTCAAAATCAAAACGAGAGTTTAATGGCTATAAATGTTATTCTGTAAGAATGAAAAGCTGCGTCAGCTGAGTTTTAATGCCAAGTTGTTTGATCTGTAGTAATAGTGAAAAGCATAGGCATTTTCCACCAATCAAACGTTTGTAAAGAAATATTTTTTACTTAACAATTACTATTACTACTGATCAAATATCTGTCCCTATGCATACTTATGCTTTCACACTCGGTCTATAAAATCGGATTAATTTTATATTTCGTCAGTAATTGTTTAAACTGACAATTAAATTAAATGATTAAATATTCCAAGTACGAGTAGGTAGGTAGGTATAACTAACATCTGTAAAAAACTACAATTTTTTGAATGGAATGAGGAATTATACTTGAAGTTTTGGAGATATGTATCAAATAGTAAAAAAATGCAAAAGATTGTGATAATTCTTTATAAACAAATAATCATCTGTTTTTTTTTATTATAGATGATTATACACATTTTATATGTAACATGGATAAATAATATATAGTAAATATTACATTGAGTAAACAATTTTATTTCAATTTTGTCATTTTAAAAATATAATTATTTTATGTCTAATACTATTTACACAGAGTAATTAAGTGTATTAACAAACAAAAGGTCAATCAATTACGTCCTTAATATGTAGAAAAGCATCACCGAATCTTTAATTTAAAGTCAGGCAATGCTTTTTTCATTATGGGAAACTTAAAACATTTGATAACCTATTATGCTAATAAAAATCATTTATTTGTTTGATTTACTGCTGCATCCTGGATTAAATTAATTTTACTGTGAAAAAATTTAAGTGATCCAATATTAACTATATGGTTACCCAATAAGTGTGTTCTGTTTTTCTATTTTTTTTTTTATTGTTTAAACTGTGTCGTGTGTATATTTGCCATATTAAAGGTTCTCAATTTTATTTGAATAGTTTGTTATTTTTAGTGATGCAACGAATACTACTTTCACGAATATGAATATGTATATGAAACCTACTATTCTGCGAATACAAATAATTCTACAAGGTAATATATAATACACCACTGTTCTTTTTTTACTAAGAGATTTAATAATTAAAATTTACCACTGGCAAATTTTTGTTAAAAAAGCACAACATTTCTTTTATCTGTTTGTACATTCCCAGCGGTCGAAAATAAATATGACTTTTTTCACGCTTACGAGAGGATGACCTATGAGTTATGATTATGATTTAATTTGAAATTATTTTATAAGAGTTAACACTTTTACACACAACGGAAATAAAATGGAACGAACAATACGTATTACAAAACAAAAACTACATGGAATGAGCACCTAAATTTTTTAAAAACCCAAAGAAACTAGATGAAAGAACTTATGTTATGCTGTGAAACAAGAAACAAGTAACAATTGACAGTTTGAGTTCCATAGAAAAAAGAATTTGAGAACTCCATTCCGCTCATTCAATGTAAGGGGAATCCCCGATAATAGAGGTGTGTTCGGCTACACGGTGCACAGGGAAACCGTAATTTACGTTGCATTCAATTATAAATAGTTTGTTTTTAATATTCGTAATGATGTTCGTGATGATATTCGACGAATACGAATATTCGTGATGATATTCGGCGAATACAAATATTCGGTAAATGTCTACTATTCAGCGAACACAATCGTATTCGTATTCGTTGCATCACTAGTTATTTTTATTAATTAAGAAAAATGCCCAAGAATTGTGGAGCAACGGGTCGACAAAAACAAACATCTCCCTTTTTACAAATTTATTTGTTTCTATAGTACTTATAGGCTTTTCGAAGTACATATAAACATATGTGTTTTCCATAGAGAACAGACATTCAGTAAATAATTAGGAGGTTCTTTAGCATCTGCTGTATTTGTGCTGTATGGTTTTTACACTTTTGGCTAGCTTTTTCTTTTTGACATTTGATCACTTTTTATTTTTGACATTGGTTTGCTTTTAAGGATAAGATGTTTTACAGGTCTGGAATTAAGAAACTGGTAGAATATTGAGAGGAAGTATTGAATCATGAAGTAGCATACATAATTGCAATTCAGTATTTTAGCATAAAATTATTTTAAAAATTCAGTATTTTCGCATAAAACAAACAGGACAGCCATCAAATTGTATTTTTAATTTAGGAGTTTACAATTTTCCGTGAATCAAGGCTGAATTTTTGTCAGACAAGAAAGAATTGTAATATGTATTTAGTAATGACATCATTTCTCTAAAAAAAATAATTTGCAAATTATGCTTCTCAGATAAAAATCTCACGCAACACTGCAAATAATCAAATAAATTATTCCGCAACTGCATAATTATTTAAAATCTGCATTATTTTATTCCTTTCCCGAGCATTAGGTATATCTACAAATTTCAGTTTTATTTAAGTAACTTCTTTCATTCACTGCCACTATAAATTATAAGCCAGCACATATGCTAGATACTATCTTTAAAATTATCATACCAAATAATGTCATATAATTTTTTGTGGATTTTGGCTAAAACTTTTCACCCAGTTAAAATTCATAAAATATAAAAATAAACAATTTGTCAAAATTTATAAAAGTCATTAAATTGATTTTTTTTTAATTAACTGAACACTCATAACCATAAAATTATTAATACATCAAGGGAGGAAAGCCAAAAGAGCGTTAGTGATTATTTCGAACTTTACAGAAGAGCAAAATAAAGTTCTGTCAATCTGATTTTGTCAATGTTTCTTTTATTAATAAACGATTACCATATTTGTTCATCCAAAACACATACGTAAATGGTTAATAATAAAAGAAATATTGACAAAATCAGATTGACAGAATTTTCTTTGACTCTCCTGTAAAGTTCAAAATAATCATTAACAGCCTTTATGACTTTCTACCCTCGATATGTATTTTCATACTAATCTGCTAAATAAAAAATTATTAACTATTAATTAATAATAAATAATGGATTTCAAAATAACTTACAAGCTATAACTGTGAATTTACAACAACTTTATTTACTCTATTATATCGAGGGTAGAAAGCCAAAAGGAGATTAGTGATTATTTTGAACTTTGCAGGAGAGCAAAAGAAAGTTTTAACAAACTTTCCATATGTTTTGTGGATTAACAAATATGGAAATCGTTTAATAATAAAAAAACATTGACAGAACTTTCTTTTGCTCTTCTGTAAAGTTCAAAATAATCACTAACGCCCCGATCTACCATCGATATTGCTTATTTATTACAAAAATTGAGATTATGATGTGTTCAAAACAATTTGCTTCTCTTTTTTTAAATTGTTACACATAAAATTAAATTGAATTACTTAAATAACTTTGGAATTTCTTTGTTACAATAACTATTATCGAATATGTATTATTAAAAATTCAACATATTAAAAAAAAGCTTACACAAGTTAGCAAAATATCACAGGAATATCAATGCTATGAAATTGATTAACATTATTCTCATAATTTTTAATTTACATAATATCATATAAATAAATTATGTGAAAGATAGCTTTTGAAGGTACATGTCACATTATATTTTATAAAATTAAGTAGGTATAAAAGTGTGAACGATATCAAATATTAAATGTCAATCATTTGTGATAAAACATCACACATATCTAAATATTTCTATAGTGCAAGAGAGAATTTAAAAAGACTTATGTACCTGATACATGTTTATAAGTTTTTTCTTTGGTACAACTACCTTATAGAATACATTTCCATTTACTACTTAACTTTTGGAAAGATAATTTCATTTCAAGGAATCATTGATTATTAACCTCACCTTATACATACATTATACTGTATTCATAATTAATTTTTATCTTTGTGTTTCTTCAGTCACAGTCATTATGAGGAATGTTGATTTTTTATTTTATTCTATGAAGATCTATCTTTTCCTGTATATTGGATGCCAAACAAATCAAATGATTTAGATCTAGGGGTCCTGAAAAAAAAAGTTCAGTTGAATGATTAAGTATATTATTAAATGAAATTAAAATGTCTAGCATCTAGAAGTTTTGTTGATTCTCAAGCAATTTCACTACACCAGATATTTGTTTACCATAGCATATGCTGCTGGTGCTCATAGATTTGGGCAGCACGAGTATGGTAGTGATATTAGAAAAGAGATTCTAATAATCATTACTGTTGTGAAATGGTTATCAGGTTACATCACAAAGTGACCATAAACAAAACTTTTCCAAAAAAATAAGCACAAAAATGCGATCCCATTCTGAGAAAAGTATCTGTGTATTTGTTGAATGATTTAATAATATCTGATCAAACAAAGCATTATATTTTATGAAGTGACTTTAAATTGAATTGCGAAATAATTTTACATTTTATAAAATTGGAAAAGACTCTCTGTAATTTTTCAATTACATTTTGCAAAAAAAGAATATTCAAAGGTTTTATAAATCTAACAAACCTCCTTGAAACCTGCAATTCTATTTGGCCTTCTTTAACTTGTTTAAAGAGACCAATGGCACCTGAATGACTGAGTCCTTGCATTGAAATTCCATTGACAGATATTATCTCATCACCTGTAAAAACACTACTGTGAAATTCTTGCAATTTATATTTTTAAATTATATACATATATCCATTTATTCTTATTAAAAATAAATAAATATAAAAATTAAGGTATTAATTTGATGCAATAAGAATGAAATGATATTGTACCTTCAAATACTGTGCCTTGATCAGCAGCCTGTCCAGTAGGGAAAACTGTTTTGACGAAAATTCCCATTTGTCCTTTTGGCGAGTCTGTTCCTCCAACTATACTGAATCCAAGACTCTTTTTCCCATTCCCTTTCCAAAATGTTACATTATGGATAGAAGTTGCATTTGACATGGGCCTAGGGTTATCAATTCGTTTAGAACTTGCCGCAACACTTTGTCTTGCCTCGAATGCATTTGCGTTTTCCTTCAATGGATTTCTATTTCTTGAACCGACAGATATTCGTTGAGAACCGTACCGAGGAAAATTGTATTCATTCTCACTACACTGTGACATATTTTCTATGGAACGAATTTTGGTCATAGAAAGCCTTGGAGGAATTGATGGTGCTGTTTTAGTAGATTCATCTTCATCCGATAGTCTAGATGATATTTGTTCAACTGTTCTTACTAAATTACTACCAGTATTTTGGACATTATTTATTCGAATTGGACGATACGATAGTCGTTCAAAATTATTCATTCTTATAAAAACATCGTGATCCTCATCTGTAATACTTTCGTGGCCTTGATAATTTTGGGAGGAAACTGATCGTCTAAGGTTGCTTTTCTCTAGAAGTTTTTCATCATCACTTTTATGATTCGAAAATATATTTGTAGTGGTCGTCGTTTGAGGTCTTCTATGAATATTGTTATCACTTTGAAATTCATCTGTATTCCGAACAGTTATTTTCGACAAATTCGAATTTATTGCACACGGTAAATTCAACGTTTGATTTCTTGTGTGAACATTTTCAGATATCTGTGGATCGATATTGCTAGTGTTGGAGCTTAACATGTTGATGTACGAAGTATTTTGCAATTTCATAGGAGATACAGGAATGTGTTGTACAACTGATGTAGTTATCATTCTGCTAACAGTGTGAGTCACCGGAGTGTACTCATCATGGGCCATTATAAGATCCACAAAATATTTTTGAGTCGATTCCATTTGGCTTGTTGTTTGGGACGAACAACTATTTACTATATGCTGTACTTCAGAAAGGCTTGATAATCCTCGTAAGACTTTTCCATTTACATTAACAATTTCATCTCCGACCCGAAGGCGACCATCACGGTGGGCGATACCATCAATATCTAATTTGACAATAATATATCTAATTTCACATTCATTTGATCCCTCATCAATAGGAAGTTTATGCTGTGCCAAATAAACTCCTAGACTTTCTTCAATGCTGGCTTTTAAAAGCCTAATTCTTCTAAATCTTTTCATACACGGAGAGCGTGGATTCAAAATATCCATATCATTTACTGTCACCTGTCTTTCTAATGATTTTAATTTGTAATCCGTACTGCATCCGTTCAACAATGGTTTGTTTTCTACTCCGATGAGTTGAGATTGAAGGAACTGAAATTTTCTCGTTTGTACCCTTTCGTCTAGAGTTATGGTTTTTAAACCAAATGGTAAGGTTATTGGTTGTGAGAGGACCCCACTGTTGGTAGCATTGTGAGTATTTGTGGTAACTATTTCATTATATGAATTTGAATTATTTCTGTATATATTAGAATGCATTTTCGTATTTACGCGGGTTTGTTGTAAGCCAGTATCGTTTCTTGTTTTAGAATGACTTTTTGAATGAGAATTTATATTATTTGATAACAATGCGCAGGGGGTAGGGCTTCGGGATATAAGCTTTTGTGTAGAAATGTTTTTGTCAGCGTTGACTGATTTTATTTTACATAATGCCCCAGAACTTTTAATCGGCGATAGTCTGTCAGTTGTGAGATTAGTCAAATAATCCAAATCATCATTTAATTCTTCATTTTCCTGTTCTAATATGGAAATATTATCAGGCGGCGAATGATTACTGTGATCATCATTTGGGCGACCGTCACTATCATATCCAGATTCATTAGAGCTTATATAGTTACTGAATCGATGAAAATTGATTTGAGGGTCTCCCTCGGTCAAGTTATAAATATTGCAATTGGATAAAGAACAATCCAGAGGATTTTGTTGTTTCATATTAAATTTGGAAAGGCGATCGGGTAATGGAACGCTATGTCTATGTCCAGCAATGAGCATAACATTTTCATTGCTGGGAAGGCTACCATTGTATGAAGCCCGATGTCCCCAATTGTTATTATCGACTTTCATTCTGTGTGCTCCTGCACTGCACCTCATGGAACTTCTTATTTCAGTATTATCTTTCTTTACTCTTCCTAATGTACTGCACATCATTTCTTCAAAAACCGAAGTGCTGTCAGATAAATTGAAATGTTCCTCAGAATTAGCTCTCAACTTGTAAGCTCTCTCCGAGTGAGTGCTCATCACGGAATCACGGCCAGTACTTCTTTCTGTGAGGCTTTGTCTGTACTGAGGCTTGAGATGTTGATTTACTACACTTCCACCATTCTCTTCGGGAAGAACGGACAATTTTGATCGTAAGAATGCGTAAGGAAAATTAGATTTTTTACTACTACTTTGAGAATTTGAAGGATCTAAATTTGATATATTATCGCAGCTCACTGCCTTTGCTGGTACAGCGACATAATTATCATTAGAAGTAAAATTATTTTGTGCAGTTGTTAGATCTCGGTTGCAATTGGAACTGTCTTGCAGATTTAAGCCTTCAGTAGGATCATCTGCTTTTATATATGTCGATATGTGAGAAGTTGAACAACTTCGAAATAGTGTCTGACTGGGGTTTTTATCACTAATGCTATTATAAGATCTGCGATGTTTATCTGTGTTAGAGTTTTTAGAAGAATTTAGCATCCCGGTCGAGCCCATTCTGTAAAAGAGATTTTTGAATGGACTTGGAGATCGATCCCTCACACATACTTTTGCTGAACTTAGGGACTCTGAATCGGAATCTATTTTTTTAGAATTTGAATCAGAGAGACTCCTACCCATTTTCCAAGTATTTTTTTTGCGATAGGTACCAATGTTATTTAACGGTGGTGTAACAGAATTTTTTGAATAATTTGTTGAAGGTGTTTCCAAGAGAGATTCTTTTGGATCATGTCGTTTTAGAAGGTCCAATTTTCTTCCCATTCTTCTTCCCCAAGTGGCAATCACTGAAAAATAAAGAGTTTGACTTTGTAACACGTTAAATATCAATCATTATGATAGTATAATAATGATATTCAACTCTCAAAAATGGTAAATTAGAGAATTGTTCTTAAGATGTGTGAATGAAAATAATGATAAGCATTACCGATTTGTTAATATACATTGACTTGATAAATAAAAAAGTGTGGGCAGGGAAAGCACTAGTACATAATTGAATGTGTTGAATTTTAGTTTAGTTTTAGTGTTTTATTCATAATTATTAAAACACTAGTCATTCAATATATAATAGATCAATTCACTGGTAGGTACCTATATGTCTTATTCCCATGTGTCTACAGTTTCCACTAATTTTAAGTACAATATTAATGGCATATTAGGAAAGCTGAAAGCTGAAATTGACAATATTTTAATTAGGTAATAAGGAAATCTTCTATCAAACAAATTCTGTAAACAATTAATTTTTCAGAGGGATAAATAGTTTAGGTAGATTCTTGGTTCTTGCTTACCTATATTGTTTAAGGTTAGATAGTAATTTGTATGAGCAGATTATGCCGTGAAGGGCAAAGAATATGGATACGGCATAGTTAAATTTTTCAATTAAATTTTCCTATAACTTTTTTTTTAAATATATTCAGAAAATTTTAAACAAATTTATTTCACGAATCGCCAGTTCATCTTATTATTAGTACATTATTAGTTTAAGAATGCGTGTACACAGATTTAATCCTACTTTCAAGCTTGTGTGACTTATTTAAAGTGTCATCTGTATATACACATCGTAATAACAAAGAACAATGGTTACCCTTTTTCATTTCCTTCTCCCTGGCGATATCATCTTCTAGAATCATAGCTGGCATAGCAGTGACAACATGATACTCTGAATTGGTAGTGGAACCTTGAGATGCAGTGGAGCTGGCTGGACTCTGATTCGCGTGGTTCGTAGAGGATGATTGGGTGGGGGAATTTTCATTGAGTACACCATGTTTCTCCAGATGAACTCCGTTCTTTGCGGTGTGGACTCCAAGCTTCCCGGGATGGTCTCCGAGGTGTTGAGACGCGGCGGGAGCCAGGCCCTGGTCGCTATGTCGTCGGCCTCTGAACAGCCGCATCTTGGCAGATTCGGATTGTTGATATTCGGTTGAAATCAATCAATGTCGGGATGTCATTTTGCGTGCTTCAACTGTAAATAAAAGAAAATTTCATTTAAATTTTATGTTATTTATTATTTAACATTATTAAAAATATGTAAGAAAAATAAATGTGTATTGATTTTTATTGATATTTGTAGTTTAATGATTAGATATTAAAATACTCAGCGAATTTTAAAACTCATCTGCCTAAATGTACCTACATTTGAATGAATATTTATTTATAAATTATCGCCTCAATTTATCTTTTAAAACAATACATTTATTTGTACACTTGAAAAAATCAAAACTAATTAAATAACATTTGACTACATAATAAATATGTACCAGAAATTACGGAATATGAAAATAAATTAATATGAAATTAATATGAAAATAAAACTGATGATTTTGCGAATATATTGTAAACGAGAAATTTTGTTCGATGACGTGTTCGGAAATTAGTTTTTGGGCGCGCTTAGATTCGGTGTTTACAGTTGCCGGCAAACTTTTTGAAATTCTTTGGCGTAGTGGGGGAATGCGCAGAAGACGAAATTTGGGTCTCGTTGGTAGAAAGGTAGATGCGCAAACTTCCCCCCACTACGCCGTAGAATTTCAAGATGTTTGCCGGCTACTGTAGTTTGATGCGCAAGCGGGCGAACGCATCATGTAAAATTGCTAATTTTTAAATTACGCGCGCAGAGCGGTTGATATACGACAAAAGCGACAAATACACAATAAAAATAATAAATAAGCTTGTAGAGCGAATAGAGTTTATTATATCATAATAAACTGTAGATACGTTACAAGCGTGAAATCTTGGCAACTCAAAAGTAAGGTAATTGCCTTACTTGCATTCGTGCCGTGATTTGTTGTCTCTTTCAATGCGATATTTGCTACATATGAAAGCCGGCTAGTATGGGAATAACGTGTCTATATTATAATACTTCAATGGTAATAGCAATGTCTGGATCTATAAGATCTTTATCCCAACACTTAATAGACAATAATCAAATAAAAAAGAGAGAGAAAGAGAGGTAAATAGTCATCCATCAAATGTCAAATTTGAATACAAGCGCGACGGAGCAAGATAAGTATGAAAATTAATACGTATCTTTTTCCTTTAAACTTTTAATGCAGTAATCTTATTTTATAATCTATTTCAATTTCAGTGAAAACTTGAGAATTGTTAGATTAGCAAACTGTTTGATGCACCGTCGGATCATTTTGTCCAGCTTTATCGTCTTGATAAGGAGACTGCATTTTATTTGGTTAAAAAATTGACTCCCTTTTTAAAGGTTTCCAGACATCATAGACATTTGACACCACAAATAAAAATAAGTGATTTGAGATAACATTGACGCGGCTAAATCGTAGATCCCGCTCGGTAGGTATAACCGATCCTTCTGAGAATGAGTGTCCTGATTTTAAAATAAAACGGAATTGATTCTCAATTAATAATTAAACTAGTCATTCCTCTTTAAAATTTCCGTAATTTCATAATATATTTTGAAATATCCATTATATCGCCCACCATCTACAATCTATTGACGCTTTGTTTTTTTTTTAATAACAAAAGTGTAATATCGCGTCAGAATTTTTAAAGCTTCATATTTAGATACTAAACTGATAAAATGATTTCAGGTGCTGACAGCATTAAATTTTTTTCAAAGGTGTTCGTGTTCGAAAGGAGCAATAAGGGAACAGCTATAATAGGAATAACAGTAGCTGCCGGTCGATAAAAACAAGAAGGGTATTATATTTTGGTCACCATGTCTTCATGGTAATGTATCACCGGGACACTAGTAGTTACTCAATATCCAGATAATTTAGAAACCAATTTCTTTTTGAAATTAGAGATGAGCGATCTAGTACCGGTTGCATCAATTTGGTTTATTGTAATTTTTCGTTTGAATCCTAGTTATTTGCATTTTCCACCAATCAAATAGGTAACCCGTTTTCGTAAAAATCTATGCTTTAAACGAATTGTTATTATAAACCAAATTGACACAACCGGCCCCTTATTAATATGGCGGAACTAGCTAATAATTGAACTGCTGAAACCGCGGTCTCAGATTTGAATACAGGTCTACACGGTCTACATAATAATAGGATCCTTGATCCAGATAGGTAGGTACATTAGGAATTCTATATTCGTATGTTGCGAACAATGTATCATTTCCAAGCACCATTATTATTTTATTTAGTAGTGATTGATATTGCTGATCTTCTGTAGTCGCGGTTCCATGTACGGGTCCAGATGAATATTGTATCATTGATCCATGTTTGAAAGGAACCGGTTTTTCGTTCATTTCGTTATTGGAGTTCGATCTCCCGCTTTACGTCCTTGTACATTCACAGGGAACACAAATTTCTCCGTGCTGTCTCCATGTTTCCTAGCAACATGCCCAAAATACGCATGAATTATTTTCCTGTTGTTTCCATGTTGTGGAGAGCCTTACGGCAGGAAAATAAAAATTCAGTACGGAGTACCTACTTGAGTAATGGAGACATTTGTTTGTGCGGCATTCCATACCGTAGAGCTCCATACGGAGCTACGGAGAACACCAGGTAAGACCAAGGTTACCTAAAGGGTGTCAGAAGATTTTATTGGTGTTTGTGCACGTGTTTATATGTGCGATAGTACCTTCGTATCTGAGAATAATATTTAGTAATAGTAGTGAGGAATATTTGAATAATCTACCGAAACGCCAAAATACTCGAATGGTCGTTTGATAACCGATTCGGTGAATAACTTTAGGTAGAATACAGAACCTTATTTTGCGAAAAAAATATTTTTCCAGAATTGCCTCGCAAAAATAATATAAAGGCAAACTTCCACGCACATAATATTACAATGGTGGATGCGACACACGACGCTTAACGCTTTGCGACAGGAAATGGAACATTTAGAGATCAAAAAGCTACTTGAACCCTGGCAGCATTTCGCATTTAATTCACGATGGTAGGTATGAGGATCCCCAAACATTCAAAACTGCAAGCCTAAACTTACACACAAAAAATCAAACAAAATTGCGCAACGATTATTTTAAAGACCTACATATCTACATAGTTATTTTAAAGATACATAAATTAATAATTTGACTTTTAGTTCGAGGTAATCTGGAATCCGCAACCATAAATAAATTTTATTGATAAAGCTATCCAGAAAAAATTCTATGATCACTGTCACTAAGATTTATGTTCTACACTTTGGGGAATAACACGGATAGGTTGACATATTTTAACTTTCACATATTAGAGGTACGGAAAAATATGAATGATATATGGTAATATGCCTTTATAAAATAATCCGTAACTGTATCGATTCTCCTGCATATCTACAGTTTCTGTGCTGATTCGCACACTGAGGAATCTCTTTACTTTTTATTTAGGTAGGTAATAATACAAACCGAACACTATAATATAACCCTTTGTCTATAATGTGCCTATTTTCAATGAAAATTTCTGTAAATATATGGATATTTTCTCGCTGAGATTGTTATTTCAGTGACCGTATAGAAACTGGGTACGACGTATCTTTCAAAATATGTATATATTATTTGATAATATTTAAAAAAACTTTGACCGTTATTAGAATTATTGTGGGAACATGTAAGTGGATATTAGGCAATTTTTAAGTGATATTATTTTTATTAATATTTTTGTATCTCGGCATGTTATCTGTCAATTTGTTGGTTCGCCAAATAAAATAAACAAATACATACGTAAGTGATAACCAATTAAATGCGCAAAAGAGATAATTTTAAACTTTGTTTCTGTTTTTCTAGTCAGATTTTGTTTCACTTGTACAATTTATGTTTCACTCGAAAAATTAATAAAAGATATAGCAGATAAGACTGTTATTGAGATGTGAAGTGTTTTGGTTTAAAATTACGCGTTCTATATCCGTTTTGTTATCAGTCGTGAGGATGAGGTCAAAATGTTTTCATAGTGTGCAAATATCTGCAATAATAAACGTAATGGTTAATGCACAGAAACAAATGTTTGCCTATATAGATATATTAATTAATTTTAGAGATAATTTTATTGATCATACACGTGGCACATTAACGGCACATATGCATATTTCTCTATCATGTTGATATATCGGTATTCAGATTTTTTTATTGTAGCTTTATATAGATACTACGAAATAGTATATCTCAAAAACCCCCGAATACAGATAAAATAAATAAACTTAGTATGATGGTACGGTGTGGTAACGCCTTATATCCAATTTGTTCTTTATTTTAGTTTTGAATTTTCTTTATTAATAAAAAATGGATAGGTGATAAATAGTAGGTACTGTGTAGATGCATAAGATCACCTGCAAAAATCCTTAAACTTCATATTTTATTTATTTTCTATTTGAGGAAGATTCGCCAGCTATGTCGCCACCCCACATTTCATGATAAGTAGATTTCCACCTATTTTTAGAAGAATTATCTCATAACGCAAGATTTGAAAAAATTCAATAGGTACTAGTGATGGATAAACATAATAAAAAATTCAATATGTACTAGTTATTTGGGATTTGTATCTGAGTGTATTGATAATTGATAACTAACATATAATTGTTGTCTAGTACCGTAGTGTGTAACAATTTCTAGACATTTTGTTTGAAGTGTTCATTCATTTAATGTCTACTTTACCTTATTTTTTGTAAAAGTTCTGAAGGGTGTTAATAAATAAACAAATAAATAAAAATATCTTCGTTCATCCAAAATCACTGCATATGTTTACGAATACATGACAGTTTGAAGAGACACGTATAAACCTATATTTGTTTTAATTATGTTACCTATAGTCACCTCCCCTATGATTATAGTAGAGAAAATTAAGAAATCTCCTACTGTAAATTCACATTTCGGGGAAGCATATCAAATTATAATAATTATTATTGCCGGTAATAGCGTAGGTAAAACTAACTTTAAGAGATTATATTAATTAACTTGACTCCAAAGTGATAATACAAAATAACTGTAGTACAAATATTGCATACTCTTTCGACTGTACGACTTATACCTACACAGGAAGGATACAAGTACCTACTTCCATTTAGGAAGCAATCACGATCACGCATTACCTACTTATATCAGTACTGTGAATGTTTATCTGTAGAAAATTATGTATTCATGGAGGTTTCCTTCGAGATTTAAAACACAGAAACCAATTTTGAGTTTAGAAGAGTTTTGGAAGCGCCTGGTATATATATCCCGATGCCTACCGATGAAAATAAATTACAAGGTAAGAGAGAACATTTTAGGAAATTTTATAATGCGCTATATCTTAAGCAGTTTAGAACTTTTAATTTCAAAAAAAATGGTGGATCAATTATAAAGATATATAATACATAAGGAATCTTATTTATACTTATATCGAAAATTATTTGATTAGGTACGGGTTACGAAACAGTAATAATAAGATTGTTTTTGTATATCTTACTAATTGATTTTTCTCATCTGTTTTCAATATCATAGAATTATGTTAGAAAATCGCAACATCGTAATAATCATACAAAATAAAAATATGTTAGTTGTTACGAAGATATTTCAGTATTAATAAAAATGGATTGATTTATCTAGACGTCACCTAGCGTGTACGTTATTATGCTTATGCTTTATTCTTCTTATATTATATATATATATATATGTATATATATATAGAATGTTATTTATATTTATATATGTATTTAATGTTATTATTATATTAAGATGCTCTATTAGATATTGTATTTGCTTTTACTATCGCATTTATTATTTTATTTAATTACAGGCCTTCAAAATGGACAAAAGTAAGCACTTTCGACACCTCTTTCTGTTCGAATGGCGAATTCTTCGAGCCAAGACCAGATGACTATTATCGCATAGACATCGAAAAACTTGTAGAACGTCGGCGAAAAGTTGTAAACAATAAAGGGGAATACATTATTTGTTTTTGTATCCTCTTGTACTCTTCATTTAGAAAAAAACAACTTATGTTAACAATATTTATAAAGTTGATGGCTATTTGAATAGTAATACTAGATGAATAGTAATATAATTTACATAACATAAGTATGTCTCCAATTATTCGTAATCTTAAATGGTAAACATAGCGAAATTTCTTGAAAATAGTTAGGTTATCGGTGGTTATCAAATATTTTTTTGATAAATCCAACATGCTTTATAATAAATTCGTTTAAAATAAAACCTATTTTCTTAATGGTAATGTGTTTCAGTAACACCGCTGATTATTTCAGTCATTAAATACAACTTGTACGTTTACCCGATAAAGTAGGTAACATTATTCCCAATGATAATTTACTCTCGCTACCCGGCGACCATGACGGTCGCTTCGCTCGCTTCCCAGGCCGCGTTTTTTGTTCTTTCCCAAAAAAGACAAATGAATCTTTACGCGTGTTATTTGTCTGGGAGATAAAGGGAACCGTTCCGTCGATTCCCCTCGATAATTACAGCGGTAAATAAGCGCAGTGCGTGCAATGATCGACACAAGTCAAATGACCGGATGTTTTGGCTCACTCGAGTGCAATCTGGGGAAACGCAAGACGCAGCGTGTGAATGGTACATTATTTGGGCATTATATCGTGTGGAAATGAACCGAGTACATACTTCTTAAAATTAGATAAACTTTAAATAATACTTTAAATTGAAAACTTTATACTTATAATCAAGGAAAATATGGCTATTCTTTATTATTTCATGCACCACATGAATCACTTGTAAGCCTGTAGGTATTTGATAAAAAGTCTTCCCTTGTTTCTACCAAAATTTCATTAGGTATATCAGGTTCAGAGGATATTTTATTTTAGTAATAGACACCTTTGGCACTGATTGTTAATAATTTTATGCGATCGCAAAAAATGACGCTAGATGCCAGCGTACTGATAGGCAATAATTTCAAGTACCTACTTATACACTAGCGGCGGGTAGCGAGTACTTAGAAATAAAATGTACTTTACTAGAATTTCTGTAAAATAAATCGATGTGAAATATGTACCTCGCAATATTACCATCCCAATTATTATCACTTTATTTTTTACAATTTTTACGTATAATTACTAACTACAGTGTACCCAATACGGAAATCCGCAGAACCAGCGTCATACAAGACATTGTACGATGGAGCAGGCAGAAAAGGCGTTTCTGGAGGGACCATGTCGAGAAAATGGACTAGACAAGACTTCCCAGAGCCGTAATGCACGGGAGTACAGAGGGGCGCCGACCGCCAGGGACACCACCAAAGAGATGGAGAGAGAGCTGGACTTCCTCGTCACAAGACCAGGACTGACCTGTCAATATAGATCAAGGATCTAATAAAAGAAGAAGACTTACTAACTAACCATGATGCCGCTTCCCCGCAGGGGTAGGCAGATATGATAGGACGCCATATTCTTCTTGAAGGGGTGGAAAATGAGGATGAGACAATGATATTATTTTTTTATTAGTTATGATAATCTTAGACGGAAACACAGAGGATTCTATAAGAACAACTCAAAATTATATATTTGTAATATGAAGATAATTCTCGAACGAGAGTAAAGAGTTGAGGGAATGAAAATATTACGAACATATATAACATTAAAATTACTTTGTTTCTTTTATTTCCAGATGACTGACTACTGAGGATGTGATACAATTATATGTGTTTCATGTAGGTACTTTTAATGGAATGGAATCATGAACCCTCACTAAAACAATGCTGAAGCGAGCTGAAACATTCGATAATGTGGATCTACAGACGGCATCTTAAAAACAGCTGGATTGATAGAGTTACAAATGACAATGTCATGGTCCGGATGCGAAAAGAATAAACAAAAAATAATTAAAACCCCGAAATTATAATATTTAGTCCACATCATAAGCCATCCAGAGAAGTATTAGATCCCGCAACTCAACAATTAAGGCAAAACTGCAAGCAGAAAAGGTCATGGAAGACGAAGGACATCATTTTTTTAACAAACAGACCGTCAATAGGTCATTAATAACCCTAATAGGTGGTTCTAGAGTGACATTAGAGTACAACATTTAAAAAAATATATAATTACACAATACAATTTTTATGTAATGAATAAATTATAAATGATGTATTTTTTAAGTAGTAAGTAAATTATAAATAAGTAAATGATAAATGATAAATGATAAATGATAAATGATAAATGATAAATGATAAATGATAAATGATAAATGATAAATGATAAATGATAAGTGATAAGTGATAAGTGATAAGTGATAAGTGATAAGTGATAAGTGATAAGTGATAAGTGATAAGTGATAAGTGATAAGTGATAAGTGATAAGTGATAAGTGATAAGTGATAAGTGATAAGTGATAAGTGATAAGTGATAAGTGATAAATGATAAATGATAAATGATAAGTGATAAGTGATAAGTGATAAATGATAAATGATAAATGATAAATGATAAATGATAAATGATAAATGATAAATGATAAATGATAAATGATAAATGATAAATGATAAATGATAAATGATAAATGATAAATGATAAATGATAAATGATAAATGATAAATGATAAATGATATTCGAACTAATGCAAATCAGGATAATATAAAGATTATCACAAATCAATTTTAATACAATTTAGGAATGATTTCTAGATAAACAACTTTACGGCGAGTGCACTGGTTCCAAGGTCAGCACCGTGTGTCTGTGACGAGTATGCATTACACATTCAAGCGACCGTCAACCAAGTTTGTCAATACCTATTTCACTTTTGAACTGAGCCTGTGTCATAAGGAATATATCAAGGTCGCCGTCTCTGGAGAGAAATAGCCTAGATTGGTGGTGTAAAACTTAATGTGAAAAAGGCTTGAAAATCTCATTGATCGGACGGGGATGTTTATGTATATTTGTGACAGTATTGAGGAGGTGTCTATGACTATTTTATAGAGAGTCATTAGGTCTGTTATTTTTTTTCTTTTGTCTAAGTGTGAGTTAATGTAATTATGTAATGGTTCGGGAAATTCACGGTCCAACGCGCTGCTGCTAGCAAGATTATGATCGCCGACATGATCGTTAACGTTTGATAACCAGACAAGCATTGAAGAAGAGAACTAACCTTTGAACGGAAAGCACAAGGACCAAAGGCCACCTCTGTATCACCTCGGCGCAGGACCACCATCCTTGAGGCTTGCTGTTTGAAAACTGAAATGTTTGCAGCGACCTATCGTTCATAAACGCACCGACTCCACGGGTTATGTCTATACGGAGTTACGTAACGGTCTTCAGATAAAAATGTCGAAAACACGAAGGGGGCGTTGCTTTCAGTAAATCACGACCCACGTACGATTCTGTTCAAGGTTCTGTAAATATGCAATGTGTCTTCTTATTCCCACATGGGAGGATCTGTCGCGCCAAATCGGGAAAGATGATTATATCACATGTAATATATGCCGATCACATCCTTTTATTGTGGTACTCCAGTATGGTGGTATTGGCGACTTACACTAATGAGAACATAACGACCTCAGGAGCGAAATTCATCTATGGAGCGCCATCTATTTTTTGACATAGTCATTGTGGCCCAGTCTGCACTATGTGTATTCAATTTCTGTGAGACAAAGGGTTGGTTAGATCTTTATATATGTTTTTTTTAATTATTTTGATTTGACTTTGATCTCGCGTCTCGGAGATTTGACGGTAAAGGCCGGTATGGGTTAGTTTGTCTACAAAATACAACGGTTAGTAATTGACAGCTCATTTCGCGATTAACGATTAATTATGCTAATCTCATGACGAGTTTCGAAATAAGTCTCAACCCCCGTACAAGCATTATAAAATATGAAATATGTAGATCACGTGTGAAAACAAAATGGAGTTGATCGAGTATTAGTATTGGTACAGGAAATGATTTTATCTTGGGGTCTTTCCTGTTTACCGCTAAAGTTATTGATTTGAATATTCTACTAATATGTGCTATAATGATATTGTGTTATACTTGTGAATGTATTCAGTATTGTATGTATTATATGTAATGTATTCAGACGACCGAACCAGTTCGAACCGAAACAGTCAGGAATTTAGGGTTTTTTAACGTTTGTTTTACTGAATAATCATAATTTATTTGTATAATTGTTTGTTCTTTATGATAACTAGATTTGAATAGCTTGTAAATGTTCTTAACTAAATAAAAATAATATTTATGAACGGGGCTTATATTGCAAGAATATTTCATAAAATTCGAACGCCTTAAAATGAGTTCGTACGGCTGATGACCATATAAATTTCAATATTCCATTTTATAGCTTTTCCATTATAACATTTCATACAGCAAAATTTTGATTTGATTAAAGAATTTGAAATGAAAAAAACTGACATCGCTCGAGGAGGGTCACAATTCCATCCGAGTGCTATAAGCGTTGTTTGTTGAAAAATATTTTCGCTTCGCGATCTGGATGTGTTAAATGTAAATATTTATTTCTCGTTTGACGCAGACATAACACCAAGGGATGGTTAAATAATAAACAAAGTGTCGGCACCTGAATAATAATTAGTGAAGTAGGTATGACTGGAACTAAATTTTGCATTGTTTTTCTGTATATTCTAATTCAAAATATTATATCAAAGATGCCATGAATTCAGCAAGTCGGGAGAGCAGACTTGGGTGAAAGTGTTTGTATTGGAGTGATGGTAGAATTAATGAAAATAATTAAAGGCCGGGCAGTAACAACCGGCGTGTCCCTGTAGCATTATACAGTGTTTTCGGTGACCGGTGTTGGAACCTTTATAGCATTTTCCTTTATTTTTTAATAGCTAATAAACTAAAAAAAAACATGTCTTTTTCGTTTCGAATTCGAAATCGAATCGAATCGAAAAAAATATTTCTATGTGAAATATATTAGGATATAAGTAAATAAGTTCATTACTATCTATAGCTGTGCCCGCGCGGCTTCGCACGCGTAGATTTTTAGAACACTCTTTGGATCGTCATAGAACTTTCGCGAACCTTCTAGAATATTTTTCTTTTAGAACTTTCAAGAAATTCGAGTATACAGGAACCTTCTAGTTTAGAACCTTATAGAACTTTCGGGAATTTCCTAGAAACTTCTCCTTCCAGAACTTTCTAGAGCATGTTTTTCCGGAACATTCTAGACTCACCGACACAGTCAGCGCGCCTATTTTGAAACAATCTGATGCATTTGCGGCCTTCCTGTAACAAAACAATGTGCTAGAAAGCACATTTTCTGTCACCCACTCCCACCCACGCACAGCCACCCCCACCAAACTCGCATATTTTCGATGTGACACCAAGGGCTATCCACCACCATAACCACCGATGGGTGGTTGTGGCTGGTTGTGGAGAAAACTTGGCGGATAGGGAAACACGGGTTTCTTTTTATATATATATATATATAATATATATATTGATATTGATTTACACGCTCATACATTTAAACATACCATTTTCTTGTATCTGTTAATATTTCCAAACAAATAAATACATAAAAAATAAATTAAAAAATAACGTTAACAGAAGATAAGTCAGAATTATTGAAAAAAAAATGCAAACTTTGAAGTCATTTATCTCCATAACTATCGATACTAGGACACTGTCGCTTGAATATTTTCGACTCACAATCAAGACAGGAATATAGTCCTGCGAGGTTATTAATGTTTTCCAAATAATCCTGTATATGCAGTAGATACTTCAAAAAAATAGAACTTTAATGTATTTTTGGTGCCTCAATATAGTGGACTTTGTTTTATTAAGATAAAACGCACAAGACTTTTTTTAAAATTTTGTCATGTCGTGCTATATATTATTTTGCGATGGGTCCGCCACCCGCGTGTCCGCCATATTGTGTTTCAAATTAGCATTTCGCGCGTTTATTTGAGCGGTTGGCGCCATCTGGTAGGCGCGTGGTTCCTCCAGATCCTCCCGTCACGACCATTGGAGACCGATCAGCCGGTAAATGCCACATCCGACAGCCAAGATGCGAATAGTGTGCAACTTAAGCGATTTGAATGTCTGTTGCATGCCCTGAGCACCTATGAAAAATAGTGATGGTTAAACCGTTGTTTTAACCGGTTATTTTCGGTACAGTTATTTGGGATTTGTATGTGATCGTATCGATGATATATGTAATTGTTGTCTAGTACCGATGGTTGCCTGTCGAATCGCAAAAAATCAGTTGCCAATCATCGACGCAATCAGATACAAAGCTCAAATAACGGTTAGCGTGTCACCGGTTAAAATACCGTCACTAGTCTGTTGTACTTTGTACGCATAGTATAATGGTATGTACGGAGGTATACCGTTTAGTATCCGAGAGGCGAGAGCAATATGGCGAATAATTTATGCCACGTCATACCTAAAAGTTTAAGAAAATGCCTTCTCTGTCACACACATTTACCGCACGCACGGCTAAAGCACGACCGATGGAAAAATATACAAATCCATCGAAGAATTTATAAAATATCATGTAAAGCAAATTAAATACGAATTGTAAAGCAATATTTCTTCAGGCGATCGTTATTGCGAATATTTATTGAAAGTTTATCGGGTTCCAATATACGTAGATATTCGTATACATAAAGGTATGTACCTACTCAACTTAACTTTATCAAAACTCGTGAATTTTTGCATACTTACGTAATATTTTAAAGTGGGTACCTACCTATCTATGATCATACGCAAAAGTTTGTCAAAGCTTAATTTGTAAGAAAGTTGATGAAAATTTATATCAAGAAAATTTTCAAGATATACGAGTTGCCCAATCCCGGACACATACAAAGGTACAGAGTTATGATAATTTATTGTGTATTTCAAAAATAATATGATCCAAAAAAGATTAAATATCTCGTGTGTTATCAGAGTCATTACATATCAAATTGAGATAATGTTATTGTGATGTTTTATGAAGAGAGGAGATTCAATGATGCGGAAAGTAGGAAAGAGCTGTGTATGTATAAAGCCATGTATTCACTAGGGGACAAATCGCGAAACATTCCGCTCGACATGTCGCATCAACATCTACGCTCATGTTTCGGGGACAATGACGCGGTCAATTGACGTGTACACACCGGGATTCGCATATCTTGTCGCGGAAATGTCATCCGATGAGGTTATGGATGACAGCTGCGGTATCACATTTGGCGAAAACGGGGTTCCGCGCAATTCGAAATGTTTTTTTGGGTCGCAATTTCAAATTAACGAGGTTTTACTGTAGTAAATTGAATATTATTAAAAACAAGGTCCTTTTTGCAAATAATTATTGTTTTCCAGACGTCACGGAAATATATCGCCCTATGAGGTTATGATGATAGCCGCGTATCTGTTTATGTTAATGAGTTTATCGACGAAAAGTAAGAGGAGAAAAAAGAGGAGAATGCGAAATTATTAACTACAAAGAGAAAGAAGGACGGACATTCTATGCGATCTTCGATCGATACAGCTCGATGAGTTCGAGAACGATTTCGTTTCCCCGCATTGTCATCTTGACAGATACAGCGCATGCGTATTCACTTGTAAACATACCACGTGGTACTGACGCTCCGAGGAAGGTACAATGAGTACGCTCGGGTACCGTGCGCATGGCAACGTTGCCACGGCACGTAGAAATGCCGCGCTATGTTGTGCGCGAGGTCGCGGAACAGTGCACGACGTTGCAACGTCACGTAGACTCTATGCCGCGCATGCTGTTGAGGGACAATTTGTCCCCTAGTGAATACATGGCTTAATGCACCAGTCGTGCCCGCGCGGCTTCGCGCGTGTATATTTTTAGTAACTTTTAGTCATATTTTATCAATTTGTGTATTAACTTTAACATATAGATATATTATGTCGTCGTGAACTTTTTTATAAGTATTTAAGTATCTCTCACCCTTGAGGCAGCGTTCGTAAAAAACGCATCGCTCGACCATTTTTTCGTCGACTTTAGTTGTAAAATAGGTCACCACGAAAAGCCCCTTTACTTTAACGGGATAATATAATATATAACCTATATCCACCCTGAAAGTCCCTTCTAAATATTGGTGAAAGAATTTTTGGAATCGAATGAGTAATTTCGAAGATTACTTCATACATCCAATCTTACGAATTTTACCTCTTTATATATATATTAGTAAAGATGAATATTCTGACTATTCTCTTCTGTGGACTGAACGTATGTGGCCAGTTAAAGCTATTATTAGACAACCTTTAGACACTAGATGGCCTTTCATTGAAGCCCAGAATTTCCGTCGTCTTCATTATACTCTTCAGCAATCAGCATTCCTTCCAAGGTTCTGTAGTCGCCTGCTTCTGCCGATGTATTATTGATTCAGAGGGCTTTTAGACTAATTGCATTGTCTTCCGGTCCAAGGTCAGTCACTTTTTCGCCCATCCTTTGTCTATTGGTCTCATCAAATATTTCGCCCACTGTCATTTCAGTTTTGCCACTAGGTTTCCTACGCCTTCAAATTCGGTATGGATACATAACCACTAATTCGTATACTTTGTATACTCTCTATTTTTCATGACTTGATCATGGCGTCTGGACTCACTCAGGACAGGACAGGTAACATTCATTGCTGAATGGCTTTCTTGGCATATTTGTTTTAACGACAAACTTGAGGTTTTCGAAATTTTACCAAATTTTCGGGATTTCAGATTTCAATTTTAAAGATCCCGGAATTCCACGACCACTTCCGGGATGAGAAACACTACTTTATTAATTAAGATAAATTATAGAAGTATCACAGAGACAAAGCTATTTATATGGGAAAGGTGTACGCAGGTCATTGTAGGGTGGCCCAGGGCTTATGAACTGCATGGGGTGGCTTAAGTGACAACTTAATACAAAACAACTTTCACCAATTCCATCGTAAGAACATTTATACATTATCAAAGTTCTAAATATGTTATACATCTGTATTATTTCAAATATTTTAAGGGACTATGCTGGAGACATCAATGGTCCTTCCCATGACATACAAGTATAAATAGATTAGATTAAAACCGGAATTAATTTAAAATATAAATGACGAAAGTTTCTGGATTATACGTACTAATCCTGAGATTCACAATACTGTAAATGTAAACTGCTCTGGGATTTTGGGATTGAATTCCCAACTGTTAAACTGCCGTACGGATTTGTTGAATGCAACAAATTTCACAAAAAAATTGTGTTCGTCGATGTATTACATTTGTTTTATGCCAACCCTAATCCGTAGAATCCGTTTTTAGAAAAATTATTTTTCAATCTAGAGAATCTACTAGAACAGCTATAGCTTACCTTTTGGCCCGGCGTGTCAAAAATTCTGAAAACACCTAACTTAACAATAGTATACTTAATTAATGTACCTAGGTATGCTCTTGATATCCATGGCTTATGCGGCGGGATACGTATTTATACTTATGTATGGCCGTTTGATATATGTGTTCGCATTGTATTAGTGTAACACATTTAGAAAATCAATTTCAACCCAAGTTTTACATTGACTGACTCATCCACGGATGCTTGCGGTGTGAACTAGGTGGAAAATGAACACGTAATATCGATATCAATATAATCATTATCATCATCTCTGGCTCTACAATCTGCTGTAGATTTTGATCTCTTCAAGAATACACCTACATCAGTCCCTGTACTTGGCTGCATCCCATCTTTGTTTTCAATAACCTGTTAGGTAATTATTCGTATTCTTCGTTTTTACTTATTCTTCACTTTCCTTCAATTTTATCACTGAGCGTTTCAGGGTTTGTGTAGATATATTTAACAACTTTATAAATTCGGGACTTAAATTTTGAATTTCGCCACCTATTTTAAAGTACGACTACAATCAAAAATCGTTAAAATTAAAAAAATAAATAATTAACAGTGTGAAGCGATTGTCTGAGCGAGACTGTCCGTGTTTAGTAGATTTCCCCTCGTAAGATATGAGAATATCTCTCGGGGTTTCTTACCAAACTTTTCTTTGGAAAAGATTGTGATCTTTCCCTGAATTTTAATCAGGGTTGTCGTTCTGCTTATTATAATGGAACATATCATACTATAAAACCGAACAAAATACACGTTTTTAACTGAAAGCTTGAGAGCTATATCATATTTTTTCTCTAATTACAAGTTAAAAGGAACATTTTATGATTCTTTATATTATACGACAAAATTATGTCTGTGTAAATAAGTGTTGCAACAATATTGCCATCGCAAAATCCATATTCATAGCTCTCCCACACTGTTGTGCAGAGCGTTGGGTAATATACAAGATGAATCACTGAGTAATCCATGGACTCCAAGAGATACGAGGCGTTGAAAAGCCTTCAAATTACTAAAGTTACGTGTGTCGAAGAATGATAAAAAACTGATATTTCCTTTTGAGTATATTCATGGTGTTAATGAATAATAATCTTAAATGTCATAAATTCGGTTTGAAGACAGTTTTGTCGGTCCACAGTACCATAAATTCGGTTTGAAGACAGTTTTGTCGGTCCACAGTACATAAATATACTTGAACTTATGTACGGGTTGATGATATATCTGATTTCTAATGGATTTAATCGTGAGCATAAACAAATAAAATAAGATTATCGATAAATATGTTGGAGCGTTTACCCAGTCCATTTAACAGTATGGTGTAGTTGGCTGGGGTGGGACCTTTAAGTCTAATATAGGTACTGCCAGTGGAAATAGATTAATTATCAAAGTGATTTTGAGGAAACCTTCAATATTTCCAACAAAGGAACATTTCATCATTTTTAACGTCCTAAATATTAATCAAATTTGTCAAAAATTTGCGATACTTCAAATAATAATACATTTGAATGTTTTAGTAATAGATCGAGATCAGTTGGAAATATTTTGTTACCTAAATTTTGTTTGTTATAATAGCACAGCCCAACATCATTTCACCTATCAAGGACTATCATTTTTAATGCTGTTCCTAATGAAATGAAGACAGAAAAAAATTATGGAAGTTTCAAAACTAAATTGAAAAATCTACTACAAAAATCAATCACAACAACGCTATGAAAAAATTCTTAACAAAAACAATCAATACATACTTTTATTAATTTTTATAACTTAATCTAATGTTTCTAGTTACATTCTATTTGCCTTACATTATGTCCTTTTTCACTATTCTATTATAATGCTACTAATGATTACATTATCAATGACATATGACAATACCCCCCATTTTAAATACGAAAATTAAATTCTCTATTATAGGTAGGTAAACGTTAATATTCTTATTCTTAAAATAAAAAACAAATTACTTTGTTAATAATAATGTTACCACAAAGTTTAAACCTTCATTCAGAAGAAAAAATATTCTTCGAAAAACTCTCATTCTGTAATTCAAATACGTGATATATATGTAATTAACACCGTTACGTACAATGTAATTAAATAAATTAACTAAAAAAATAATGTGCAGTACAACTTCAGTATATAAACGCTTATTCATCTGAAAGAATGTGGCAGAGAAAGCCAGAGATATCTTGGACAGGCCCTTATCCAGCAACGGATAGAAATTATCTGATAAAGACTAGATGAAACATTGGTTTATTTTGTTGTTATATATTATTTGGCTAAAAAATGTCGCCGTTTGTCATAAACAAATGCGTCTGTTATATTGCGCATAAAATATTTCGAACCCTTACATTAGAGTTAGGAATCGTTAGATGATTCGCAAAATGAAAGTGGAATAAATAATTATTACTCTCGAAATGCCTCCGTCGACAGATTTACAGACACCCAAAAGACCGATAATTCAAGAAATTGTCTGATAAATGGTCCTAAAAATTACCCCTGGGAAACGGTAAAGTAAAGAATCGGAAAGCTTCGCAATTCTATTTAAAATAAATGTGCAGAGGTATTTATAAGCAGCGAAGAAGTAGATCACGGCGAAAATAATATGGCTGGTGAGTGGGGTCAATTGATTGATGAATATCCAATTAAATGACAATGAATAACATTCGCAGACAAACGGCTAGACATTGATCGGGACGATCATGCCAGAAGTTATCCATACGTCACGTTTCTTCATAAATAACATTTCCATGGTGTTGGACTTATATATCACATCTGGTATCTTGATATATTAAAAGAAGGTAAAAAACGATTATGATATTTATATTAAAGCATCGAATGGAATATAAATCTTTTTCTTTATCTTCGTCTCAATTTCAGTGATCACCGAACTGTGTATAGATATTGAAGATGACAACACGGATAATCTGTAATTACCAACAGGCAGAGCCACTGCGTTGGCGTACTTTCTACGAGGTCTGGTCCATTCTAACCCCCTTGGATTCCTTCGTTAGCTCCGGTACCACTATTTGTGAATAATAACGTTTGTTTACGTTTTAGAACTTTCTCACGGATTGAATTCAGTTATTTCAAACCTGTCAAACTGAAAACGACAAAATTGGCGGCATTATAATGTTATACAAGGTGTACCAGAGCTAGCAGCAGAAACTTGGCAGGCAGATTCCTGACTATGTTATGAGTCTAAAATGTTCAAGCAACCATGGCCTAATATAAATAGTTATGGAGATATGCAATATCAAAGTTTGCATTTTTTTTCAATATTTTTTACTTATTTTTTGCAAAAAGTTGAACAATCATTATAGTAACTTATGTCGATTATGATGAATTCATTCGCTTTAATACAAGTCAAATAAAATGATAAAACCTAGCAAAAATTTTAATAAGTTATTTTTTACAAGGTTTTTATCATTTTATTTAAGTTGTATTGAAGCAAATGAAATTTTCACAATCGATATAAGTTACTGTAATGATAGTTCAACTTTTTGCAAAAAATAAGTCAGAAATATTGAACAAAAATGCAAACTTTGATATAGCATATCTCCATAACTATTGATATCAGGTCATGGTTGCTTGAACATTTTAGACTCATAACATAGTCAGGAATCTACCGGCCAAGTTTCTGCTGCTAGCTTTGATACGCCCTGTATAATAACTCTCAAGATACCGAAATAGCAATATTGCTTATTTCAAAATATGACCGATTGTCTAATGATTGACCTTTATTTATTACTGCTTTTTCACTCTATTATTTATTTTCTTGGCGTATTCTATAATATCCACTATTGTTGTCTATTCTCGTATATACATCGCTTCTTTTCCTATCTCCTTTAAACACACATGCATTTGATATATATATTTGTTGTGTTATAATCATCATGAAGGGGGGAGGGGGTTAGATTTTATTTACATAGCAGTTTAGGTGATTTGTTGTGTATTTTTTCTGAGTTTATGTTTTATACACACGGATACTCCGTACCTTTGATTTTGATTTTTATTTGTCAGCGTCACTTGTTTTGATTTTAACTTGATTTTTAATTTTTCGGAGGGCTTATTTGTGCTTCAATTACTCTTATTCGTACATTTAGTTTCTCGATGCTCTGCACCTACTGTCTTATTTTTCTTGTAGTAAAAAACATGATTTTTTTCAAAACTTGTCGAGTACTTATCGTATGTTTTATATACTGTATACTTTGGCACTAATAACTATGAATAGAACACAACGTTGTTTACTTCACACAATGACAGTTTAATTAAATAAATTAATTAAAACGTTTTCGATGCTTACTGCATCATCTTCAGTAATATACTAACTTAAGACTAGAAGACATTTTACAGACATTTTACATAGACATACTTTGGCACTGTTTTATTTTATTATGTAATCTGTTACCATTTATTATGTTAACCGAGGTATTCTTTATTTTAACTTCTTTATTCTGTGATTTTTTGTTTATTTTAATTGTATACTTTTAAAGGCGTTACGGCTGTGTATTACTTAAATAAATAAAGAAGTACATGTGATTTATTTTAGAATTAAAAAAAACAGTATAATATATTATTAAGGATATGGTTGTTATTCAAACTCGCAAAAATATACTGTGGACGCAAATTTTCCACGTCTGTGTAATGTTTCTGTCAATATTTCCATCATTATGGCGGCAAGATCACTTTCATCGCTGTTAAATCCGACCTTTATAATTGACGAAACCTTCAATGTCCTATTGAAATAGCATTCAAACGTGACTTTAAAATAAAACACGGCACAAGAGAAATGAATAACAGTGAAATCTAAACAATAACAATTGTAATCAAATAATTTAGCAACATGCAATTTACAAAATAAAAATATTAAATAATTTACAAAATTATTTATAAAATAAAACATCTTCGTTTACCATTGTTTGAAACACAAAGAGAAAATGGCATATAAGAAAATTATGCGAAAAAATAAAAGTTAAGAATAAAATTAAATAAGTTCATGTACTTTAGCATTTCCATGAGTTTCTGTTCATTTTCTTTTCTGCCAATACCCAATAACAAGTTTTTGAGGTAATGTTTGAGTTTATCCATGGAGAAATGTTTCGCTTTGGTAAAACAGTTTGCTCAATTGGTGATGCCAACGATAAATGGGGTTTCAATATTAAAATTTAATAAATATCCTTTTAACTTTGAACCTCCAATTGGAAATTGCTAAGTAGATCATTCACATTCAACACATAATTAAGGAAACATAGCGGTATGAAATTGAGATCAACATTTTGAAAAACCTCCGTAACGTCAACTTACGCTTGTATGTCTAGTGGTTAAGACATGGGTCGAGGGTTCGAGCCTCACTCCATGTATGCTTAAAATAAAATTTATCTACCTATATTAAAAAATATTCGATCTGTCGATTGCTTTCTGCTAGTAACATAAGAAAAACTGTCAAAAAAGTGTAACCAGATTTTTATTTCTACCTGTTGGTTTACCGTCAATAAATAAATAAAATAAATTATATATTTTAGAATATTTTGAGTATGTGTAAATTTTTCAAGAACACAATACTGGGGATTTTATCCCCATCAGGGGGACATCATTGACCAAGATATAGACCTCTCATAGAGACGAAGCTATATTTTTATATGGGAAAGTAGGTATGGGAGTCTTTTTGGGTGTTTATAGAGTTAATGACCTATCGTACGGCTGGCTCAAGTGATCACGTTATACAATATAACATTCACCAATTCCACCCATGATAGACTACCATATTTATCGATTTTATGGAAGTTGTATACAGGGTTATTTGTAAAACATTAATAACCTCGCAGGGCTATATTCCTGCTTTGATTATGAGTCGAAAATGTTCAAGCTATTATGACCTAATATCAATAGTTAAGGAGATATGCGACATCAAAGTTTGCATTTTTTTTCAATATTTCTGACTTATTTTTTGCTAAACGTTGGACTATCATTACAGTAACTCGTATCAATTACGAAAAATTCATTTGTTTCACTACAAGTTAAATAAAATGATAAAAACCCCGAAAGAATTCCAATTGGAATTCGAAGGTTTTTATTTTTTTATTTGTCTTGTACTAAAGGGAATGAATTTTTATATTTGATATAAGTTACTGTAATGATAGTCCAACGTTTTACAAAAAAATAGTCAGAAATATTGAAATAAACTGCAAACTTTGATGTAGCATATCTCTTTAACTATTGATATTAGGTCATAATAGCTTGAACATTTTCGACTCATAATCAAGGCAGGAATATAGTCCTGCGAGGTTATTAATGTTTTACAAATAATCCTGTATATGTTAAATTTTCACATCTTATTTCATATGTGAGTTGTATTTTACTATTGCCACCTCTAGTTGAAAATTGTCATCCCCATAAGCAAGTACATATGTCACCGTTGGTATGAGATATTTATATTTTGATTGGGGTAAAAAAAAGACTTCCATACCTACTTTCCCATATGAAAAATGCTTCGTCTCTGTAATATATCTTGATATATGTTTTCGTTCAATGATCTTGTTACTTCTTAATAAAGTTTCACGGAAAGTCTCTCGGCGTCGTTATTGTTTGAGGTCTGGTAATTATTTATCGCGGGCGAGCTAA
The DNA here is from genome assembly GCA_016648135.1 of Agrypnia vestita. NCBI lineage: Eukaryota > Metazoa > Arthropoda > Insecta > Trichoptera > Phryganeidae > Agrypnia > Agrypnia vestita. The sequence goes on along the minus strand of JADDOH010011134.1, from coordinate 1,957 downwards.
TGGCGCTTATAGAAATCGAAAACTGGGCCAAAACCCACGGGGCGACTCCGGCATCCCGCTCGACCGGTTCCGCGGCTTCCAGACGCATCATTTTATTTTATGCATTATCATTTCGCATTTTGTAATGAATACCCGCCACAACATTTTCTCGTATGCCCGACCGTGTATTAAATCCCGCCGTATAGGTACACGAGTAAAAGGGATATCTCTGCTGTCCCGGCGAAAAATGTCATGTCAATTTGCGTCACGAAAAGACTGAATTAAGTCAATACCTGGGAGCAATAACAAATCATAATGATGAGCTGTCGAAGCTGATAATTTCATTACAGAAGTTTTATGCCCTTATCTAATTCGTTCGTCGTTTATCTCCTACCCTAAATCGTTTGATTTAGGTAGTCCTTAATTTGCGTACAAACGCTTTCGGAGAAAGGGTGTGATTTAATATAATATATATGGTGAGTTAGCTTCAATTGCCACCCGAAGTTTGACGAATAGTCTTCGGGTAGATGCGCGTGGCCGAAATCTCAGCCGCATTCTAAGGCTGGCCACGATCTACATGCTGGATCCCAAGTTGCACAAATTTTTAATAATACAAATACGATAATATAGACCCATTTCGTATTACCGTCTTTAGCCTGGTGGTCTGAAACGCCGGGTTTCAAAATAGTAATTTACAGTATTGAACTAACCGATGTTCATCGATGTTTACCTAAACTCTCTCTCATTTTGTATGGAGACCGTATTGAACAAAGTGAACTTTAGCGATCTTTACCTCATGATACCCACTTTATACAGGCAATATAATAAACAAAGCGCAGTAAAATAACCTACGATCAAGATGTGCTTGCAATTGTGTATTATTTTAATTGCTATCTCAATGGAAAATTCCGATGGAACACGTCATCCGAATCGAATGTTACCAACAGTGGAATCACTGAAGACGCAGGCAATCAAACAATGCAACGTGTTTCATGTTAAGTGTGCATATATTTAAATTTCATAAGATTATTTAGAGCAAGGCGCGCCGCCGCGTCTGGGCTCCCTGCCTTTGGAAATGAATAAATGGAAAAATAAAGAGAGCGAAACGATCACGAATGGCAACAGTGCGGGGTTATCTCTGCATTATCTTCGTAATTTTGTTTTCAAAACAGATTTAAGTGAGTTTAACCATTAAACCACTTCGGAGAGTCTGATTATATCGGATTAGCGACGAACCGACTCCGCCAGCTAGGTTCAAACTACCCCATCCACAAATAAATCGGCCGCTTATTGAATTTTTTACATTACAAGATCTTTAGGTTAACCGACACTGTTACGTGGTCCGATTGAAAACGTCAGATAAACACACTTGAAGTATTTATGGAACGGTCAGTAATAAATTATATCTGTGGCCACATTGCGGGTGAAGCTTTTCATTGATGCGACGTGCATGGAAAGGGGCATCCCGATAATTGCGCGCAAGACAATTGTGCCCAAGGCTAAAGCGCGCAATGCAACCACGACAAGAGCGCGCAGAACAAAACTACAAAATTAATAATAATGAAAAAAAGCTTTTTTTAACCAAAATTCAAAAATAATCGGGGAAGTTTTTTGAAACAATCCATGAAAAAGTTTATATTCAGCAATGGAACACATTAAAGAAAAAAAATTATCAAGAGAATGGAAGTTACATTTTCCTTGACAATATACACCCACATAATGGTAAAATGATTCTTCAGAATATTAATGAGACGAAATTATAGTTTATTTAATGTCCTTTATTATATATTCCCAAGGCGTTATATTTAGTTATTATTTACTTTTTAGCTTTGTAACTAACTAACTAACTAACTAACCATCACGCCGTTTCCCTGCAGAGGTAGGCAGAGAGGATTGAACGCCACACTCTTCTATCCTGGCACACCACTTTTGCTTCGGCCACATTCATACATCTTCTCATACACGTTCTACGATTGTT